>JAUCBL010000699.1:40000-41001 GCA_033807585.1 Hydrophis major | reverse complement strand
TATCTATCTATCTATCTTTCTATCTATCTATCTATCTATCTTATGCATCTATCTATCTATCTATCTATCTATCTATCTATCTATCTATCTATCTATCTATCTATCTATCTATCTATGCATCTATCTATCTATCTATCTATCTATCTATCTATCTATCTATCTATCTATCTATCTATCTATCTATCTATCTATGCATCTATCTATCTATCTATCTATCTATCTATCTATCTATCTATCTATCTATCTATCTATCTATGCATCTATCTATCTATCTATCTATCTATCTATCTATCTATCTATCTATCTATCTATCTATCTATGCATCTATCTATCTATCTATCTATCTATCTATCTATCTATCTATCTATCTATGCATCTATCTATCTTTCTATGCATCTATCTGTGCATCTGTCTATGCATCTATCTCTCTCTCTATCTGTCTGTCTATCTATCTATCTATCTATCTATCTATCTATCTATCTATCTATCTATCTATCTATCTATCTTATGCATCTATCTATCTATCTATCTATCTATCTATCTATCTATCTATCTATCTATCTATCTATCTATCTATCTATCTATCTATCTACATATCTATCTGTGCATCTATCTATCTGTGCATCTATCTATCTATCTATGCATCTATCTCTCTATCTATCTATCTATCTATCTATCTATCTATCTATCTATCTATCCATCTATCTATGCATCTATCTATGAATCTATCTTTCTATCTATCTATCTATCTATCTATCTATCTATCTATCTATCTATCTATCTATCTATCTATCTTATGCATCTATCTATGCATCTATCTCTCTGTCTGTCTATCTATCTATCTATCTATCTATCTATCTATCTATCTATCTATCTATCTATCTATCTATCTATCTATCTATCTATCTATGCATCTATCTACCTATCTATCTATCTATCTATCTATCTATCTATCTATCTATCTATCTATCTATCTATCTATGCATCTATCTATGCATCTA
>JAUCBL010000694.1:22500-25000 GCA_033807585.1 Hydrophis major | reverse complement strand
TTCAAAAGTTATGCATTGTTGCTAAACTCAGTTTTTTCTTCAATTTTGAGATATACCTTGTGATAACTTCTCAGGAAAAGCAAGCAACCGAATATCATGTATACATTTAATGTTTCGCATGCCGTAGAACACAAAAATCAACTTAATTTTGAAATCCGAACTCTTCTTCAAAAGTAATACATTTAATGTATAACCCTAACCCTAACCCTAACCCTAACCCTAACCCTAACCCTAACCCAACCCTAACCCTAACCCTAACCCTAAACCTAACCCTAACCCTAACCTGAGTTTTATCTTCCATTTTGAGATATAACTTGCGATAACTTCTTAGGAAAAGCAAGCAACCGAATATCATGTATACATTTAATGTTTCGCATCCCGTAGAACACAAAAATCAACTTAATTTTGAAATCCGAGCTCTTCTTCAAAAGTTATGCATTGTTAAACTGAGTTTTATCTTCAATTTTGAGATATACCTTCTGATAACTTCTTAGGAAAAGCAAGCAACCGAATACCATGTATACATTTAATGTTTCGCATCCCGTAGAACACAAAAATCAACTTAATTTTGAAATCCGAGCTCTCCTTCAAAAGTAATGCATTGTTAAACTGAGTTTTATCTTCAATTTTGAGATATACCTTGTGATAACTTCTCAGGAAAAGCAAGCAACCGAATATCATGTATACATTTAATGTTTCGCATGCCATAGAACACGAAAATCAACTTAATTTTAAAATCCGAGCTCTTCTTCAAAAGTTATATATTTAATGTATAACCCTAACCCTAACCCTAACCCTAACCCTAACCCTAACCCTAACCCTAAAACTAACCCTAACACTAACCCTAACCCTAACCCTAACCCTAGCCCTAACCCTAACCTTAACCCTAACCCTAAACCCTAACCCTAACCCTAACCCTGACCCTAAACTTAACCCTAACCCTAACCCCTAACCCTAACCCTAACCCTAACCCTGACCCTGACCTTAAACCTGACCCTGACCCTGACCCTGACCCTAACCCTAACCCTAACCCTAACCCTAACCCTAACCCTAACCCTAACCCTAACCCTAACCCTAACCCCTAACCCTAACCCTAACCTTAACCCTAACCCTAAACCCTAACCCTAACCCTAAACTTAACCCTAACCCTAACCCTAATCCCTAACCCTAACCCTAACCCTAAACCTAAACCTAACCCCTAACCCTAACCCCAACCCTAACCCTAACCCTAACCCTAACCCTAACCCTAACCCCTAACCCTAAACCTAAACCTAACCCAAACCCTAACCTGAGTTTTATCTTCAATTTTGAGATATACCTTGCGATAACTTCTTAGGAAAAGCAAGCAACCGAATATCATGTATACATTTAATGTTTCGCATCCCGTAGAACACAAAAATCAACTTAATTTTGAAATCCGAGCTCTTCTTCAAAAGTTATGCATTGTTAAACTGAGTTTTATCTTCAATTTTGAGATATACCTTCTGATAACTTCTTAGGAAAAGCAAGCAACCGAATACCATGTATACATTTAATGTTTCGCATCCCGTAGAACACAAAAATCAACTTAATTTTGAAATCCGAGCTCTCCTTCAAAAGTAATGCATTGTTAAACTGAGTTTTATCTTCAATTTTGAGATATACCTTGTGATAACTTCTCAGGAAAAGCAAGCAACCGAATATCATGTATACATTTAATGTTTCACATGCCGTAGAACACAAAAATCAACTTAATTTTGAAATCCGAACTCTTCTTCAAAAGTAATACATTTAATGTATAACCCTAACCCTAACCCTAACCCTAACCCTAACCCCTAACCCCTAAACCCTAACCCTAACCCTAACCCTAACCCCTAACCCTAACCCTAACCCTAAACATAAACCTAACCCTAACCCTAACCCCTAACCCTAAACCTAAACCTAAACCTAACCCTAACCCTAACCCTAACCTGAGTTTTATCTTCCATTTTGAGATATACCTTGCGATAACTTCTTAGGAAAAGCAAGCAACCGAATATCATGTATACATTTAATGTTTCGCATCCCGTAGAACACAAAAATCAACTTTATTTTGAAATCCGAGCTCTCCTTCAAAAGTTATGCATTGTTGTTAAACTGAGCTTTATCTTCAATTTTGAGATATACCTTTTGATAACTTCTCAGGAAAAGCAAGCAACCGGATATCATGTATACATTTGATGTTTCGCATGCCGTAGAACACGAAAATCAACTTAATTTTGAAATCCGAGCTCTTCTTAAAAAGTTATAAATTTAATGTATAACCCTAACCCTAACCCTAAGCCTAACCCTAAGCCTAACCCTAAGCCTAACCCTAACACTAACCCTAAGCCTAATCCTAACCCTAACCCTAACCGTAACCCTAACCCTAACCCTAACCCTAACCCTAACCCTAACCCTAACCCTAACCCCTAACCCTAACCCTAACCCTAACCCGAGTTTTATCTTCAATTTTGAGATGTACCTTGTGATAACTTCTTAG
>JAUCBL010000694.1:7500-10000 GCA_033807585.1 Hydrophis major | reverse complement strand
TGAGATATACCTTGTGATAACTTCTTAGGAAAAGCAAGCAACCGAATACCATGTATACATTTAATGTTTCGCATGCCGTAGAACACGAAAATCAACTTAATTTTGAAATCTGAGCTCTTCTTCAAAAGTTATACATTTAATGTATAACCCTAACCCTAACCCTAACCCTAACCCTGACCCTGACCCTGACCCTAAACCTGACCCTGACCCTGACCCTGACCCTAACCCTAACCCTAACCCTAACCCTAACCTTAACCCTAACCCTAAACCCTAACCCTAACCCTAACCCTAAACTTAACCCTAACCCTAACCCCTAACCCTAACCCTAACACTAACCCTGACCCTGAACCTAACCCTGACCCTGACCCTAACCCTGACCCTGACCCTGACTCTGACCCTAACCCTAACCGTAACCCTAACCCTAACCCCTAACCCTAACCCTAACCCTAACCCTAACCTTAACCCTAACCCTAAACCCTAACCCTAACCCTAACCCTAACCCTAACCCTATCCCTAACCCCTAACCCTAACCCTAACCCTATCCCTATCCCTAACCCCTAACCCTAACCCTAACCCTAACCCTAACCTTAACCCTAACAGTAACCCTAAACCCTAACCCTAACCCTAACCCTAACCCTAAACTTAACCCTAACCCTAACCCCTAACCCTAACCCTAACCCTGACCCTGACCCTGACCCTGACCCTGACCCTGACCCTGACCCTAACCCTAACCCTAACCCTAACCCTAACCCCTAACCCCTAACCCCTAACCCTAACCCTAACCCGAGTTTTATTTTCAATTTTGAGATATACCTTGTGATAACTTCTTAGGAAAAGCAAGCAACCGAATACCATGTATACATTTAATGTTTCGCATCCCGTAGAACACAAAAATCAACTTAATTTTGAAATCCGAGCTCTCCTTCAAAAGTAATGCATTGTTAAACTGTTTTATCTTCAATTTTGAGATATACCTTGTGATAACTTCTCAGGAAAAGCAAGCAACCGAATATCATGTATACAATTAATGTTTCGCATGCCGTAGAACACGAAAATCAACTTAATTTTGAAATCCGAGCTCTTCTTCAAAAGTTATATATCTAATGTATAACACTAACCCTAACCCTAACCCTAACCCTAATCCTAACCCTAACCCTAGCCCTAACCCTAACCCTAACCCTAAACCCTAACCCTTACCCTAACCCTAACCCTGACCCTAAACTTAACCCTAACCCTAACCCCTAACCCTAACCCTAACCCTAACCCTGACCCTGACCCAAAACCTGACCCTGACCCTGACCCTGACCCTGACCCTGACCCTAACCCTAACCCTAACCCTAATCCTAACCCTAACCCTAACCCTAACCCCTAACCCTAACCCTAGCCCCTAACCCTAACCCTAACCTTAACCCGAACCCTAAACCCTAACCTGAACCCTAACCCTAACCCTAACCCTAAACCCTAACCCTTACCCTAACCCTAACCCTGACCCTAAACTTAACCCTAACCCTAACCCTAACCCTAACCCTAACCCCTAAACCCTAAACCCTAACCCTAACCCTAACCCCTAACCCTAACCCTAACCCTAAACATAAACCTAACCCTAACCCTAACCCCTAACCCTAAACCTAAACCTAACCCTAACCCTAACCCTAACCTGAGTTTTATCTTCCATTTTGAGATATACCTTGCGATAACTCCTTAGGAAAAGCAAGCAACCGAATATCATGTATACATTTAATGTTTCGCATCCCGTAGAACACAAAAATCAACTTTATTTTGAAATCCGAGCTCTTCTTCAAAAGTTATGCATTGTTAAACTGAGTTTTATCTTCAATTTTGAGATATACCTTTTGATAACTTCTTAGGAAAAGCAAGCAACCGAATACCATGTATACATTTAATGTTTCGCATCCCGTAGAACACAAAAATCAACTTAATTTTGGAATCCGAGCTCTCCTTCAAAAGTAATGCATTGTTAAACTGAGTTTTTTCTTCAATTTTGAGATATAGCTTGTGATAACTTCTCAGGAAAAGCAAGCAACCGGATATCATGTATACATTTGATGTTTCGCATGCCGTAGAACACGAAAATCAACTTAATTTTGAAATCCGAGCTCTTCTTAAAAAGTTATAAATTTAATGTATAACCCTAACCCTAACCCTAAGCCTAACCCTAAGCCTAACCCTAAGCCTAACCCTAACACTAACCCTAAGCCTAATCCTAACCCTAACCCTAACCGTAACCCTAACCCTAACCCTAACCCTAACCCTAACCCTAACCCTAACCCTAACCCCTAACCCTAACCCTAACCCTAACCCGAGTTTTATCTTCAATTTTGAGATATACCTTGTGATAACTTCTTAGGAAAAGCAAGCAACCGAATATCATGTATACATTTAATGTTTCGCATCCCGTAGAACACAAAAATCAACTTAATTTTGAAATCCGAGCTCTTCTTCAAAAGTTATGCATTGTTGCTAAACTCAGTTTTTTCTT
>JAUCBL010000693.1:0-41134 GCA_033807585.1 Hydrophis major | reverse complement strand
TGATAACTTGTCTCCAGAAAACATTGGGGAAGATCATGCACAATGATGTAATTTCTTGACATTCTGTGTTACTAGCACTAAAGTCAAGTACTGCCTGTCTTCTAATAGTAAGGAAGTAATCAATATCCTTAAACGCTCTGTCAACTTGTAAAGAATCCCTATGCCTGTTTTTGAGTTACCATAAGCAGGGGGGACCACAAATACATTCCACACATATCTTACAAAGATTGTAGCTAGGCTACTGGATCTTCTGCCCATAAAAATTCTTCATTGGACAATGTGATTGATGATGCCCAGCCTGTGAACATGCTTCGTTGGAGAATCTGATTGATGACACACCCAGGGGAGAGGGGGGAAACAGGGTCACAGGTGTCCATAAATCACATGTGTCAGAGTTGGCTTCAACTGGGATAATGTCTACATGTTGCTCCTAATAAATCTTTTGGATTCTTTTGACGTTTGGCTTGAGGTTCATGATTTAAATAGGGCAATTTCCAGAACCCTGACACCCTGTCTAATAGTTAACGTTGGGCCTGTTTGTGATTTTCTTTTCTAGTCAGTTCTTTTCTTTCTCCATATATGAATCCTGATTGGAGCTGATTTTAAAATTACTTGTGAATGAGATAAAATTGTATTCCCTAATTTTTCTAGAAATATCAATTTTTGGGTGAGACTTGATTAAGAAACTTTATATTCTGAAGTTGGTTATTTTACCAAATACACAGCATCCTGTCTACAGTGACAATTCCCACAGCATAGTTCATGATGAGACAGAAACTGTTTTAGGGGGACCTTGTGGACCTTCTCTTTTGTTTTTGTTTTTTAGATGGTGGAGTGATAACTATTTGGCTTAGTCATCTGTGATTTTTTTTGAGAATTTCCACAGGGTTGGGCTCCAAAAATTTTAGCAACTGGTTCTCTGCCCAATTGCTAGGTGGGCATGGTGGGCATGGCCTAGTTGGTCTCCTACAGCACCATGGTGGGGAGGCGTTTTCACCTTCCCTGGGCTCCAGAGGCTTTCCTCGGGCCTCCGGGAGAGCAAAAACAGCCTCCCCCGGGGTCCAGAGGCACTCTGGAGGTCCTTCTGGAACTTCCAGGAGGTCCATTTTTTGCCTTTCCTGAACCTCTGTGCAGGCCCTGCACTTACCTGGCATCCAAAATAGGCCACATGGAGACTCCTGGGAGGGGTGGGGCAGGGTGGGTGGGGCCAGCCAGGGGTGGGATTTGCGGGTTCAGCGAACTGCACAGAACCTTGGCTAGAGGATCGCCCAAACCCATGCAAACTCTTAGTAGCCCACCCCTGAATTCCCCCCATCCTTCCCCTCAAAGATTGCCAAGTGCTTGGTAGTGTGTTTGGGAGTCCCTATGTTCCTGATGTCTCAGGGTCAGGTTTTGTCTTGGAATTGCATTTCTTATCTGGAAGGGATGCACATTGATTTTGTCAGAGTATATTCATGAACTGGAATGGAGCATGGTGACAAGGTAAGCCAATGAATAGGCATAGCAACTAAGTCAGCCAATGAGAACTGTTTGGAAATTAGAAGTAGCCTAGGAAATTGAAACTAGAAATAGTTTAGGTGTGGCTCCATATTAAACTCTGCAGCTCTGAAGTTCTGAGTCTGTTGAGAATGAAACTGCTTCTCTCCTCTTGCTTGCCTGATGAACTAAAGTAAAAGAGAAAATAATTTGCTTGATTGCTGAAGACTGGAGGTCTGCTCTGAACTTGAAACATGTTTCTGTTTGAGTTTGCTCCATGTTGGAGAAATCTACAACTGGTTTGTAAAATCTACTTATTATGTTTATAAAGATGTTAAATTGAAGCATCTGCCATCTGTGTTTATTTTTCTGGTGCTGAATTAAAACTGCAAAACTCTGGACAGATTTCGCTTTTGTGAGCTACAGCTCTTCAGATCCAGTTGAAGGAATGTAGCTAGATTAGACAGCATGTAAATGACAGAAAGAAATGCAGATATATAGTTAATTCAGTATTTTTAGGCCCACCACCTAAACAAATTAGAGAACTTGATAGACAGAATAAATTTTGGCCAATGAACCAGTTGTTTTTCCCTACCACCTTAGATGATCTCTCTCTCTCTCTCTCTCTCTCTCTCATGGTTCAGGTGAACCAGTGAGAATCCCACTACTGAGCACATCCTTTCCCCTGTGGGAGTCCCTCCCATTTATTTTCTAGAGGGAGTTCCTCCAGTGTACACTGATTAAATAAATAAATATTGGATTGAGCCTTGAATATTGGTCCTTGGTTCTGCTTGAATTCCACAGGACTCCCACCCATACTCTTTGGAGTCACGTCTCTGCTGGATCCGTCTTATATTAGTATAACGATCTCATTTCTCATGCTTTCTTTCCTTGACTGCATGATAATTTTATTAATTCATTTATTTTATTTTTGATGATTATCTTTAATTTTGATTTGATTTATATTACATTTTCATATTTTTATTTCCTTCATTTCTAAACAAGCTTAATTGACAAACAGATGCAAAGAAAGCATGGATACCCAATAGTATTTGCAATGAATAATTACATACTTTGAGCCTAAGAAACAATTTTACTACTATTTAACTACTTTTATCATTAGATGTCCCTAAGTGTTTAGATCTGGTCTAAGGATGATAATGTAACACTTGGGGATGAAGATGCAGCCTAGCAGGCCAGCATTGGAGGCCAGAATGGAGAAGATCTGCACAACCACCATATATTTTCCTTTGGTGCTCAAGTAGGTGGGCAGGAAGGAGACCCAGACACTGCAAAAGACCAGCATGCTGAAGGTGATTGGCTTGGCTTCATTGAAGGTCCCAGGCAGGTTTCTGACCAGAAAAGCTATCATGAAGCAAATGGCAGCTAAAAAACCCATATAGCCAGGATCAACAATAAACATGATGACAGAGCCTTCATTGCACTGGAGGATAATCTTTCCAGGAATGGAATGAAGGTCAGAGACAGGGAATGGAGGAAAAAAACCCAGCCACATGGCACAGATGATCATTTGGCCAGTAGAACAAGAAAGGATTATAGAGTTGGTCAGCCTCTTCCCCAACCATCTCTTCATTTGGTTTCCTGGTTTTGAAGCCATGAAGGCCAACACCACAGTGATTGTTTTGGCCAAGAGGGAAGAAATGGCAATTGAGAATAAAATACTGAAGACCACTTTTTGAAAAAGGCAGGTTGCTTTCCTTGGTTTTCCAAAGAAGAAAAAGGTTGATAAGAAGCAAAGCAGGAGGGAAACCAGGAGGATGTAAGAGAGGTCCTTGTTGTTGGCTTTGACAATGGGAGTTTCTTGGTATTTAATGAATACAATTAAAACCATACCTGTGATTAGAAATAAGAGCAGGGCAAAGGAGGTTGTGATGAAGCCCAAAGGTTCTTCATAGGACAAGAAGGTTATTATTTTGGGAGTACATTGGACACAGTCCTTGTTGGGAAATTTATCATCTGGGCACATGGTGCATTCTTCAGAGAAAACAGAAATTAATATTTCATTTATAGTTTCTCCTTTCACATTTCAAGAAAGACTTTATTTGGGTGACAGCTGATACTGAGAGAAGGAAAATAATCCTAAGCAGAAATAGAAATAAAATAAATAAATATAAAACATTTGTCTAGCTTCTCATCTTAAAATATATACAGCAATTCTATCAATAGGCATCAATAGGAATATCGAACTACCACCAGCCTACCAAGCATTGAGACACCAGGAAAGACCCTGCAGGAGGAGCAAAGACCACTTCCCATCAGGGAGCAGGGACCGATGACCCCTGGCCATGTGGATTCATCCTAGGAAGGCACAGCCAGGCCTGTCCAAATACAGAGGAGCCTGGCAGAGATGCCTCAAGCTAAAATAGACAGGAATAATGAAGAACGAGCCGGGCCGTCCACACGGTCATGAGCAAAGCAAAAAAATGCAATAGCTGGCAAGTTAACATCACTTCTTAGAGATAAGCCATCCAGGCTGGGTCCAGCTCCATTCTCCTGTGCAGGGCAACAAAAGATGACCCAGCTGGGAATCGGGAGGCAGAGAATAGATGGGGGCAGTGCCAGTCAGAGGTGGTATTTGCCACTTTGGAGAACTACTCAAAATTTCCGCTACTGGTTCTCCAGAACTGGTCAGAACCTGCTGAATACCACCTCTGATATGAACCTCTTCAATCATAATCAGCTAAATCTAACTTACAAAACTTATTTCCTGTTGTGACCAATGAACCTCATCTTTTTATCATTTCATTTCATTGGATTCAGTCCAAACCTGAATGTAGATCCTGATCAACAGAATAATTTATTCTTTGGTATTTAAAAGCAAGGAACAAGGCTATCAGCACTACAATCTCCAGTACTTGATGGCCTCTCTCTCCATTTTTATGGGGATACCAGATTGTAGAGGGAATCCCAAAGACCATAAGTTGTATCCTAAAAAATAATCATCCAGCATCCCTTAAAAAGTGTTCCATACTACAACATCTGGAGGACACCTTGGTCAGCTATATCAAAGTCTTCATCAAAGAAAAGCATAAGGATTTTCTTTCCCACATTGAAGTCTCAGTGAAGATCCACCTTAAAATTGTTCCTAAGCCTTTGCGATACACCTATCTTGTTGAGTAACTTTAGCCTTGAAGTAGCATCTTGGCTGATAATAAGATTCTGTCTTTCAAAACTCCCCAGTTGCTCTTTGATGGGATCTTCCTTGGAGAGAATCAAGAAGCTCAAGATATTCAAATCTGCTGCTACATCTCCGTTTTCGTCCAAGTACAGTTTCCTCCATGAAAGATTGCAACATTCATTCTTCTTCAGAAAGGCATGGAACTAGAATGGGACATCTAAGGATTTTAAAAGCAGAAAGCTTTTTTTTTTTTAATCTTTTCACATTTCAATCTTTCTTGCACAGTTGACAAACTTGCAAGTATGCTTAGATAGGAAAACAAGTGAAAAAACATGGTTTAGCAATATTTGTCGACACAATACATATTGACAAAATAAATGTCAAAATTATTCAATTATAAAGGAACTTTGTGGAGCAGGTCACAAATAAATTGAAGAAATAAGAAATAAAAAGATTGTTTATAACCTACTTGAAAAACAGGGTGATGACTGGAAATTATGGATTTATCAAAAAGAAAATTGCCAAGCTAACAGTGGGACAAAATGGTAAACTTGACCAGATGAATACCTACGGAGATTTTCAGTCACTCAGGTCATGGTTGTCCCAAAGGTGCTTTTTCAAGAGGCAACTGGACTTTCTGGTTTTTCTTTGAAGATGTTTCACTTCTCATGCAAGAAGCTTCTTCATCTCTGGTTGGATGGTGGGAAATGAAAGGATTCTGCAAGTAATATAAATTGTTCTATTCCTCTCCATCCAGTCAGAGATGAAGAAGCTTCTTGGATGAGAAGTGAAATGTCTTCAAAGAAAAACGAGAAAGTCCAGTTGCCTCTTGAAAAAGCATCTTTGGGTTGACCAGATGAATTAATTTTATTATATTGAAAGGCTACATTAAATGAAACTTGAAAGTGTGAAAGCAGAATATCTTTCAAAAACAGGGCTATGAAAATGTTTACAGATGCCTCACATCTTGGACATAAACTGTTTCAACTTCTTCCCTCAAAACGACACTATAGAGCACTGCACACCAGAACAACTAGATACAAGAACAGTTTTTCCCCGAATGCCATCACTCTGCTAAACAAATCATTCCCTCAACACTGTCCAACTATTTACAAAGTCTGCACTATTAATATCAATCTTCTCATCGTTCCTATTACCTGTCCCCTCCCACTTATGACTGTATGACTGTAACTTTGTCGCTTGTATCCTTACGATCTATATTGACTGTTTCCTAGTATGATTTGATTGCTTATTGTACCCTATGACTATTATTAAGTGTTGTACCTTATCATTCTTGACGAATGTATCTTGTCTGTTATGTATACGGAGAGCATTTGCACCAAGACAAATTCCTTATGTGTCCAATCACACTGGGCCAATAAAAGAATTCTATTCTATTCTATTCTATTCTATTCTATTCTATTCTATTCTATTCTATTCTATTCTATTCTATTCTATTCTATTCTATGGAGATTCTCAGTCATCACAAGTCATGGTTGTCCCAAAGGTGCTTTTTTGAACAGGCAACTAGACTTTCTGGTTTTTCTTTGAAGACGTTTCACTTCTCAGCTCAGAAAGTAGAAATCTCGGGGAAGAAGGCGGAGCCTCCTCACCGATGGATGGTAGATCGGAACTCTCTGTGACTATCGTTTGTGCTCTTTCGTCGGAGAGCCCCAATTATCTTGATTAGGGGCTGAAACTGCCTTGGAGGGGCAGCGGAGTAAGAGGAAGCAGCAAGCCTGTCTGTGGGGAGCTGCATCTCCCCCCCCCCGGGCTTGGCTTTTTTTCCTCCCGAAGATGACTGCAGTGATGGTCTAAAATGGCCATCCCAAAGAGGATGACACAGCTTGACTAAGATTTGTGCAGGAGGGAAGAAAGAGGTGGATAACATCTGAACCAGGACAACTGGGCAGTATAACCAAATAAAAGTACCCCAGGATTAAGGTAATATGGAATTTTTAAGAAAAGAAAAGTGAGCTGCGAAATTACAAAGGGACAGAGAAAAAAAAAAGGAAAATATTTTTGACAGCTAAATGGGGCTTCGAACCGGGAAAGGAGGAAGCTGGAATTAAAGATTTAATGAAATTGCACTAAAATAATTTGGGAATAATCAAGTATAAAATTAAAGCTGGACTTAATATTTCCAAAGAATAATAATAATTAAGTTTATAAATTGGAGACTGGATTGTCTTGGAATATTGAGGTTCGAAAAACCTTAAATAAAAATATAGGGGGAAAAAAGTGAAGACTTCGTATAATGGAGAGTGTCACCTTTTGATAAAAATTTAGTTCAAATAAAAAGGAAAGCATTTTGTTTTTGAATGAACTGGTATAAAATTACAGAAATATTGAAACAAAGTAAGAATTTTAGAAAGTGAAAGCAGAACCAGAATAAAGGAAAAAGCAAGGAAGGAAAGATTGTTTGTGGGACTGACTGATGTTTTTGGTATGAACCCTGAACTGGAATAGCTGAGAACTTTAAAAAATTGAAAGAAAGAAAGTAAAAGTGGCTTGGTTTTTTTTGTGGACTTTGAGGTTTATAAAATATAAGAATGATGATATCTCTTTGGGACTTAAAAATGGAACTTAAAAATATGAGAGAATTACTACAGGAAAGAGGCGAATCACTTTGCTCTGTGCTAGAAAAAATGGAAATGGCGATTGAAGAACAAGAAGAAAGATTCTCAGAAGAGCAGGAATTGACTCAAGGAGAAGACATTTTGAATGGACAATTAACACAAAGAACTTTACAAAGAAGTGGGGAAAGAAGGAAGGTTAAAAAGTTGAATTTTAAGAAAGCAATTAAAAGAGGGAATAATTGTGAAGTTAGAAAAGGCAGGAAGATTCAGCAGAAAAGGGAAAGGGAAGATATTAAGAAGGAGATAAATTGGAATGAGAAAAGTCATGGGGAAAAAAGAGGGAGGAGGAACAGTAAGACTAGTAAAATGTTGAAAGGAAATTGTTTCTTTACAATTAAAAGAAGGAATACTTGTGAAGTCAGGAAATGTAGAAAGAATGAGAAAAGACATGGGGAAGAGAGCAGGTGGAGACTCGGGTTCGCTCCCTGGACAATGCACTGGAGAAGCAGTAAGAAACAGGCATGTGACAGAAAGAACCACAGAACTAGTAAAATGTTGAAAAGAAATTGCCTTTTCATAGATAATGGTTGATGAATTAAAAGGGGGATTCTGCAGGGTGACAAGGGGTAATAAGAATATTTCTGCAATTAAAAATATTTAGAAAATAGGGTAATATAGATATTGATAACTCTTATTAAAGGGGGGGAAATATGCTGTGGAATCCAATTGAGAAGATGTAATGACTAATGGTTTATTGGGAATTAAGATGAGGGAATAAAGGTATATTCTAATCATTAAGGTGTCACACTCAAAATAGTAAAAGAGGGGAAACTTATACTTGTTCTTTTTTCTTTTTGTATGGGTGTGTTAAGATCTGTATCAATTTAGAACTTATTAAATGTGTGTAATTGAAAGGGAATGTGACAGACTAAAGAACCAGCTAAATTAATAAGTTTAATATAGATTATTAAAAGCAAGGAGAGACATTGGTAACTTCATTATTACCACTATTAGGCAAATATATATTGTTCATTTGTATTTTTAAAATAAATATTAAGGATTATATTTGAAATAATTGAAATGAAATTAAATGTTTAGATTGGGATTAATAAAAGAATTTAGAATTAAACCTTATTAGTATTTATTAGGTAAATACATATTGTTTATGTTTAAAAACAAATACTAAAGGATTAATTTGAAATAATTGAAATGAAACAAAATTGATTGAAATTAAGGAAAGAGGCTAGAATTAATGTGTTTGTTTCTCTCCCTACTGAAAATTTGGAATGGAAAAGATAATAATAGAATTAAGTATGCATATATCATTGTATAATTTCTGTCATATTTGTATGTAAAGATGATGACCCAGAAATATGTTGTCCACCAAAAAGAGATTTTTGTTTTTAATGTGAAAACTGAATAAAGTTTGTTAAAAAAAAAAAAAAGAATTCAGTTTATTTTCCTCTTCTCATTCAATCTTGGGATCTTCATTTGAATACTTATTTTTGTTCAAACAAAATGTTGAAAGAGTTGTAGTTACCTCTTCATAGACCATTTCTATATCTAAATAACTGTTCACTGATTTTCAATGCTTGATCCTTAGAGGGATAGAGGATAAGTTATTATTAAATTTGATTTTCTAGTTAAGGTATGAAACACCCTCTTCCTTTTTAGGTAGTTGTATTTTAATAATTGAATTATTTTTTTTCATCCTGGTTACTGCTTATTTGTAGTGCTGTTACAAATAATGGTGTATTTGTGATTCTTAACCCCTGTGGGCTATCTCTATCCCATCTTCTCAACACTTGTACAAATTAAATTTTGATGATGGTTTCCTCTAGTTATGGATTTGTATTTGTTAAGATTCAGTATGTTTATGGTGACAAAGTGGATTAAATTGGGAAAAAAAGTTCTTCCTGCTGAATATAATAAATGGAACTTTTTTTTACAGTGTTACCTTTTGATATATCAAAAATACTACACATCATTTTTGCCATTCAAGTGGTCAACAACAATCCCCAACTCCTGCACAATCTCACACTTGGCTACAGCATCCATGACAACTATTTGAACACCCTTGGCACTTCTGATGCCTTTCTAGACATGCTTTCTACTGGACAAGATAATGTTCCCAACTACAGATGTGTAAAGAAGGACAACCTTTGGGCTATTCTTTATGGAGCTGTCAGAGACATCTCCTCCCAGATGTCAACCTTAGTAGGACCCTATAAAGTTCCACAGGTTTGTGTTTGCACTTTTCTATCTGGTAATGTGAGAGGGGTGGTAGTGGGTGAGTGATAGATCCAACTGTCAGCTATGGAATCCTTAGTCACCATATCTCACAGAACTCAAGAGCTACTTTTCATCATGGCCATTGTAGGTGTCATAGCTATGGATTATTATCCACTGTAGGGAGATTGAAACAGCCATATCTTTTCATGATACCATCCTCATTGTTTTGGGGACATCAGTTTCATATTTGTGAAGGTGAGGAGAGGTTCTGTATCCAATCAAATGGTTTTCTTTACAAAATGAAGGTGAAGTAGTGTTGGGAAGCTCACATTCTGCATATAATCCTAGCGGAAATAACATTTTTTCAGTGGTGAAACCATCATGGAGTTGTGATAAGTCCCCCAGTCAGTTTTAGAACTGACTAGAATTAACTTCTTTTGAATCTTGATCTGATTTCTGTAAATCTATATGGATGATACAGAAATATGATTTGCATTCTTTATTATTTTAATACAATATTTTTCTACTTTTCTACTGTTTTATGTGGTCTTAATAATATTCTGTGTTTTATATTCAGTAGATATCACCTAATAGCTAATCAACAATAAACTATTCTAATAGATTTATGAGGACTGAGTTGCATTTTATTTTATTTTATTTTTATTTTACTTGATCAAACCCCAAACCTAACAGTTCACTTATTGCTTTTTTCCCCCAGATCAGTGAAGTACCTGTTTCAGAGGCTCTGAGTGAAAAAAGTCATTTTCCTTTTTTCCATCAGATGCTCCAGAAAAAAGGGGTGGAGTACTCAGGAATTGTTCAACTACTTCTCCATTTCAGATGGACCTTGATTGGTCTCTGCTTCGGACACAGAAAATGGAGAGAACTTTATGAGGATATTTACTCCTTTACTTGTCAGGAGTGGAATTTGTGTTGTTGTATCACAACAGTTCTCAGCAACTGCAAATGTAGCATCCCTCAGTGATGTTCTCTCTAAATGGAGACAAGTCAATGTCTTTGTTCACTTTATAGAATATGTTTACCTGGTAGCCAGAATTCTTCCTTTCCATTTAGCACTTAGATATTTGTCAGGACCCATTGAAGGGAAAGTGTGGGTCATGACAGGTAAGGGGCAATTGAATATGAAAAGCACATATTTTTCAAATACATCCATAGTATTTGGACCTTTGCTTTTCAAGGTAAATACAGGACAAAAGATTATGACTTTGAAACCAATATCTTTGTGGAACAACAGTTTAAAAATCAGATTTTTCATTGTTTTCTTTCAAAGTATGTCTTTTCTGTCAAAGGCCAGAGAAGATGCACCCAGAAAGCTCCATTGGAGACCCAAGAGAAAAAAAACAGAAGTCATGTGATAAATAACCACCATGTTTATGATATAGTTAAGACTCTGGCCCATGCTTTGAATGCTGCATATTCCTCTAGATCAAGAAGAAGAAGGAAGGATGATCAAGAGAGTTTGGTGACTCCAAGGCTGCAGCTATGGCAGGCATGATTACCTAAAAAGGATCCATCAAACTTAAAATCCAATGTGCAAGGAAGAGAACCATCTCAACTTAATTGTGCTATTAAAGGTCATCAGGTTTGGCCAATCTGTTTGCTCAGGCTTAATTTTCTAAAGAATGGTACCATGACAGGTACCTTTTGATACTAACACTGCTATTTTTACAAAGGATGCATGCATTTTAAAATACATTTCTGTATATATGGATTTGTATTCATAAAGAGAATGTTTGTAGTTGCAGTATTAAATTGTGGGGTGCTCTCTTGCTACTCTCTGAGCTTGGTGGTATCACCCAATTAAGTAACATCATTCATTTGCTATGTGATGGTCAGCAAATACATTCTATAAATGAATGAATGAATGAATGAATGAAATAACCAATCAATAAATTCATCAGTGCTAGAAGGGAGTGCAGTTTGCTCACATTGTATATATTTTTATTTGATTTGCCAATCACTTACAAGATAATAGGTATAAGAATAAATTTGAGCATGAATACAGGAAATAGGTACGAATAAATGGGGACAAATGGGTTTGGCAAGCATGATTATGGACTTATGCATACTCCTTCCAGACATCGTAGGAATGGAGCGAGATGGACAGAGCTGGCATCTTAGCTGTACAGCATGCAATCTTGAAGCTCCAAGATTGCCACTAATATCTCCGTTGCAGGACAGTCCCACCAGACCTAAACCATCCCGTAGAGATGGTGACTGAGGAGGGCACATTCTGTCAATCCCAGGAACATCACAAAGTCCCTGGTTGATCCAGGAAAAGCCCTTTTGCTGGCAGCGGAGAGGCAGCCATTCAAGCTGCTGAAGCTGGGACAGTTCCAGAATGGAAGAGATTGAAGGAAAGTGCGTTATTTTGGTGAGATGAACTTTTACCTATTGTTGCTTGAAGGGAACACCCTGAAAGATTTAAAGTGAAATTAAAAGTGAAGAGAAAAGTGCTTAAGCATTGAAATTAAGCTAGTTAAAGTGAAAGTTTTTTCCTTTCCCCTTTTTATTGTAACTTTGAATTTGGTAAAGTTACTGAATTTTAAACTGGACTGGATTCTTTTAAATTTTCCATTTTTGTTTTCATTTTATTTATTTTTAACAATTTTTTGAAAGTCTGTTTTGATTAAGACTCTTCTTTTGGATTTGAGGTTTTTTGTTTTTGTTTTTGTTTTCAAAAAAAAGAGGAAAGATTCCATTTTCTCTTTTTGTTTCTGGTATTGGATACATGAGGGGGGAGTGAAAGTGAAGGGGAAAAAGTAGCACTGCCATCTAGAGGCTGGGACATATTGTTTCTTTCCTCAGTTTGTTTATGTACTTGTGCTATACTCAAGAACTCTGAGCTTTGCATTAGAAAAGATAGTGGGATGAGCATGGCAGATTGTTTATACAGGTGCCCATCTGTGGAACTAAATAATTAGAGTTTTGATCTGAAGTTGAAAGAAAGAAGATTGAAGTGAAAATACTGGAACCAGTATTTTGATAATACTGGAACCAGAAACATTGAGTTGATTTATTAAAGAGCCTTGGATACTCAGTGGCAGTGGCTGGCTTAACTTTAGGTTATTTTCCATCTCCTTTTTTACTCCCCCCCCAATTGGATTTTTATATTTGGATTTTAACCTTCTATTCCAGAAATTAGAATGTAAATTTTTTAACTTCTTTTTTTATCCTCTTCCTTTTCTCTCTTTTCTTAAGAGAAATAATTGGATTAAGCTACATAAGTGCCTTAAGATTTTTCTTTTTCCCCTTCTCTTTTTTGGAGTGGCAATTGCTTGCCTGTACTCTTTTTTCCCCCCTTCTTTTTCCTTTTCTTCTTTTCTCTTTTTTCTTTCTCCCTCTCTACAGATAAGCACTACAAGATGAGCAGAAAGACAACAGCACCAGCTTCCTCAATAGCCTCTTCACCACCTGGAGAACAATGGTCAATACAGACAATCTTACAACAGGAGAAAGAGAAAGAAGTGACATTACAGATGATTATGCAAGGAATTCAGAAGATTGAAAAGAGAATGGAGAATATTGAGCAAAGACAGATGAGAAAGTTGAAAATATTCAACAGATGATGATGCAATAAATTTGCAATAGAAGATAGATTTTAAAAAATTGAAGAAGATACACAAAGGGACAAGAAAATTGGAGATATTGATACTCAATTGAATGATGTCGAGAAGGACAGATTCGAACCATTAGGATGGGAAATTGACAGATCAGAATTCTACTTAAGATTTCAAAATGTAAAAGAAGACCCAGCCAATCAGCTGGGACTCAATGGGAGACAGAGAATAGATGGGGGCGGAGCCAGTCAGAGTTGGGATTTGCTGGTTCTCCAAACGACTCAACATTTCTGATACTGGTTCTCCACAAATGGTCCGAACAAGTTGTGAATGGAAGAGGGACATTTTCATTGTCCTTGAAGGAACTGAAACTGACAATTTGTCAGGTTGCCACCATGTTGGCCACTTATAAAATCCCAGAGGTATGTGTGCATAACATTCTCTAATTTCCTTCCATGGTTGAAGGTGTCAGCTTTGGAAGCCATATTAGCACCAGATACTTCCACACTTCCTCATTGTAATGCAATGAGGGGTGCAGAGGGTAGATTTGTAATTTTTAACTTATTGCAAGGAAATCCAGAACTTTCAGATTTGGGATTTCCCAGATGTGCCAGCATACTACCCAAACTTTGGAGAAGATGTCTGTCTCAGAGTTATTTGTTGGAGTGGAGGTTTTCTGGAATGCTGACAGAAGGCTCAGTAGAAAGAAGTGTGAAGTCTGAGCAGAATGAGAGGATAAGAAGAGCTGATGTCTAGTATTTGATCTACAAGAGAAAGAATTACATGCTTCAGCATAAAAACCAGAGATGATATTCAGTAAGTTCTGACCAGTTCTGGAGAACCTGCAGTGGAAATTTTGGGCAGTTCAGAGTGTTAGGGATAACATTGTTTACCCTAACTGGTTTAGGTAAAATAATAAATAAGTTATCATGGTGTGTTGGTTAAAGTGTGTGTAACTTTAACTGCAAGAATGTAATTAAGGGTGTGGTTGTAAAAGCACCATAAAAGGAGCAAGACAACGGCAGCTCACTCTCTGGCTTAATGATCCCTAATTACTGGATGGATTGATGACTGCGTTTTTTTTCTACTGGAACAGGAGAGAGAAAGGAGTATTGATTACTCAATGGTGAGAAGAGATAATACGGACTGATTTATTGTAAGTGAACTGACATTGAATATTGAACACGGACTTTGCAAATTGAGCATCCCCGAATGGACTGACTGAAATGATACATGACTAATGGACTGTTTTTGACTATACTATAACTCTTAAATGGAATAAACTATATTTTGATAGCACAAGCGTATCTGTTTTTTACTGAGTGTTAACTAACATACAAATTTATCTCACACATTTACCTGTCTGCCTAACTGACTAACGCTGCACGTTCTGTTTAGCGTGTTTCCTTAACATTGGTTGGGGGACCAGGCTTAACAAAGGTTATGGGCCCAGAGGCTGCAAAGTCAGCTTAACTAGGATAAAACAGATTTATGTAAAAAGTGAGAGTTTGTGTTATTACACGTTACAGTAAACAGACAACTGTGTTTTATTAATTATAGTTTTACATCCATATATAGAAAACATGGCACAAGTCAATCTACAAAGTTTGTCCCTTATATCCAAAGCTGGATGGAATGAACTATGTTTCATGGTCTATGAAATGTAACCTACTTCTACGAAGAGAAGGTCTGTAGAACATAATTGAAAACCCACCAAACGTAGAGGAATGGGATCCGGAGGTTGAGGAAGATAGTCAAAAGATAGAAGACTTTAAACAGAAGAATGAACAAGCTCTTTGCATAATAGGACTAACACTATCTGACCAGCAACTTGTTCATATCCGCGGAGAACAAACGGCTGTTGGGTGTTGGCAGAAGCTGAAGAGGATTTATCTCTGAGATAACGTTGGTGCTCACATAAATCTAACACGGAAGCTTTTCAGGATGCATCTCCAAATGAATGGTGATATGCTGAGTCATTTGAATACTATGAAAAGCATTGTTCAAGAACTGCATGAGAAAGAGCTTATTTTCTCTGAACTACACCAAGTTTACATAATTCTGTCTTCATTAGATGAAAGTTTTGATAACTACGTCACTTCCCTTGAAATTTTGCCTAAGGAAAGCCTACCTTTAACTGATATCACTGGCAGATTGATTGAAGAGGCCAGAAGAAGGCTTGAAAGAGATCAGTTAAGGAGGGAGCAACCTCAAAAAGAAGATATTGAATCTCCTACTGCATACACAATTAAAAAGTGTTTTAATTGTGGAGGAAGAGGACATTTGGCAAGGTTTTGTAAAAAAAGCAAAGCGCCAGAACGCTGGCCAGAATACTAAAAGTCATCAAAAGAAAAATAAAAATTTGAGTTAGCCATGTATATTAACGGAGCTGTAAAAAATAATTTACTCCACTGGTTGACAGTGGAGTATCCCACTGTATAACAAATGATAACAAAAATTTTGTTAAAATGTCCATGAGTTCACAGCAAATATTGTTAGCCAATGGCTGGAAACTGAAAGCTAAAGGTTAAGGTATAGCATATTGTTCTTTCATAAAAGAGAATGTAAAAATGTTATATGTACCACAACTTAAGTTTAATTTAATTTCAGTTAGAATTTTGGTTAAACTAGAATATGTAGTTACCTTTAAAGGAGATAACTGCATAATTGAAAAAGAAGATAAGAAAATTACTGCATCTTTTAAGAGGTGAATTGTATGTGTTAAATGATAAAGGTTTAGAGGTGGCTAACACAGTTTATGACAATAAGAAACCTCATGATGAATGTATTCACTTGTTACACCAACGGCTAGGGCATTTAAATTTTAAAATGCTTAAGAGAACTGTTCAACTATCTAAAGGAATAAGTTTGAAACCTTGTAATAAGTATTTGCAATGTTTTGCTTGCAATCAAAGCAAAAGCAAGGTCATACCGGCAAATAGAGTCAATGGATTTACTACCAAAGAGCCTTTAGGGATAGTATTTGCCGATTTAATAGGTCCAAAAAAAACCAAGTGTAGGAGGTGCTCGACACATACTAAGTATAATGGACCACTATTCTAGATATGGGTTTTGCTATTTGATGAAGAGCAAAACTGAAACGTATCTAAATATCTTAAATTGGTTAAAATTTGCAGAAAGGAAAACTAAAAAGAAATTAGTAACTCTTATAACAGATAATGGTGCGGAATTTACAAATAATAAATTCCGGAGTAGACTTAGGGTGGCAGGCATTCAACATAAAAAGTCTGCACCATATAGGTCACAACATAATGCCTTCATAGAGAGACGAGGCCAAACACTGCAGTCAATGGCACGTATTATGTTGTCTGATTCAGGATTACCTGACAATTTGTGGGGAGAAGCAATAATGTGTGGTAATCATATATTAAATAATGTTGTTAATTCAACAACAAGTGAATTACCATTGGCATGGTACAAAACCTGATTTAAGTTACATGCACACATTTGGAGCACCAGCATGGGTACATATCCCTACACAACTCAGATACCAAGGACAGCATAGAGCTAAAAGATTATTTTTTGTAGGATATGAATCAAATCACAGATCTTATAGATGCTGGGAACCAGGTACATTTAGAGTTTACTGCAGTGCTAGTGCAAAATTCCTAGAACATGTAGGATGGAATAAATTAGAGCAAGATTTAGATAATGATGTAATTATTGAACTCTACAAAAGGCAGAAAGAACAGACTAGTTATAAGAAGAGTCCAATAAAAGAAGAAGTCCATGAAGAACAAATAGGACCAGAACAAGAGGAAACAGTTGATCAGGAAGAGTTAGATAATCAAGAACAGGTAGTAAAGGAAAGTCCACCTGTAAGTCCTGTAATACCTAGATTTTCTACACGTGTAACTAGACCACCTGATAGGTATCAAGCAAGTATAGTTTGCAATGTAACTAAAGTTCCAACTAGTGTAGATGAACTTAGGATGTATCCTGCTAAGGATCAAGAGAATTGGCAAAAGGCAATGGAAAAGAAACTAAATTCATTAAAGGTAATGAAAGTATATGAAGATGCTAAATTACCTCCAGGAGAAAAGTCCATTGGGTGTAAATGGATATTCAAAGTAAAAACAGGAAATAATGGGACTGTTACCCATAAAGCTAGGTTGGTAGCTCAAGGATTTAATCAAACTGCATTTGATTATGATGAAGTTTTTGCACCAAGTCTTAAAGTAACATCCTTGAGAGCAGCTTTAGTGTGGGCAGCTAAGAAAAACTATATCATTAACCATTTAGATGTAGAAACTGCTTATCTGCATGCACCATTGCAGCACACTATATATTTGAAAAAACGAGTTGGTATAAAAGATAATAAATTAAATAGTAATGATTGTTGGAAACCCAAAAGGAGTCTTTATGGATTGAAACAATCTGGCTATGAATGGAACCAATATATTGTGAAAGAGTTAAACAATATAGGATTTAAATCTGGTTTAGCAGATCCATGTGTGTTTAAAAGAGAAAATAATGGAACGGTGTCATTATTGTTATTATTTACAGATGATATTGCTTTGATAACTAAGACTAATAATGAAGCTAATGAGATTATATCATTATTAGCTAAAAAGATAAAATTAAAGCATTTAGGTGAGATTAAAAGGTATCTAGGATTGACAATTAACAAAACAAAAAATGGATTTAAGATATCTCAAGAAGATAAAATTTGCCAATTAATTAAAACGTATAAAATGGAACTTTGTAAGCCGGCAAAAACTCCAATGAGTCAGGAAGTTTGCCAAACTGATGCTCAAAGTTCCAAATTCGATAAGTCCATGTATCAATCTTTGATTGGTAGCTTATCATATATCAGCAATTGGTCAAGGCCAGATTTAGCTTATAGCATTAATCAGCTGGCGCGATTTAATGCAGATCCACATCAATGTCATTAGCAATCATTAAAGAGAATTTTAAGATATCTTAAAGGAACAATGCACCATGCATTGTATTTAGAGCCAAAGGGTGATTTGAGTTTTAGTGCCTATGCAGATGCAAGTTTTGCAACTGACATAAACACTAGAAAATCAACATCTGGGATGGCTATATTATTTGGTAAGACACTAATAGGGTGGAGGTCAATCAGACAACAGCATGTCAGCTTGTCCACGATGGAAGCGGAATTTTCATGTCTGTCATTACTATGCACTGACTTAATTCTGTATAAACAGTTATTATTTGACATGGGTGTAACTGTTAACGATTCCATTATTGTGTACGAGGACAACCAGGCAGCCATACAGTTGGCTACTAATATTGCTGTAAAAACTAGATCAAAGCATACTGATTTAAGATACTTAAATGTTAGAGAATCTGTGAAGAATGGTCTAATTAAACTGGAGTACTGCATGAAGGAAGAAAACATTGCAGACCAGTTTACAAAAGCTCAAGGTGTAGTCAAGTTTAAAGAGAGTTGTAACAACTATGATTTAAAGGTGTAAATGGTTATATTATTATTATTGCCCAAAAGGGGAGAATGTTAGGGATAACATTGTTTACCCTAACTGGTTTAGGTAAAATACTAAATAAGTTATCATGGTTTGTTGGTTAAAGTGTGTGTAACTTTAACTGCAAGAATGTAATTAAGGGTGTGGTTGTAAAAGCACCATAAAAGGAGCAAGACAACGGCAGCTCGCTCTCTGGCTTAATGATCCCTAATTACTGGATGGATTGATGACTGCATTTTTTTTCTACTGGAACCGGAGAGAGAAAGGAGTGTTGATTTCTCAACGGTGAGAAGAGATAATACGGACTGATTTATTGTAAGTGAACTGACTTTGAATATTGAACACAGACTTTGCAAATTGAGCATCCCTGAATGGACTGACTGAAATGATACATGACTAATGGACTGTTTTTGACTATACTATAACTCTTAAATGGAATAAACTATATTTTTGATAGCACAAGCATATCTGTTTTTTACTGAGTGTTAACTAACATACAAACTTATCTCACACATTTACCTATCTGCCTAACTGACTAATGCTGCACATTCTGTTTAGCGTGTTTCCTTAACATTGGTTGGGGGACCAGGCTTAACACAGAGAACCAGAAAATACCACCTCTGAGTGGCCCTGCCCCATCTATTCTCTGCCTCCTGTGACCCAATTTATTTTATATTAGCTTTTAGTAGAAGAGCATTCACCCATTACAGGAATGTTTTTCTTCCATCCAAGGATCATCCAGGATCTCCAATTCTTTCCCAATATCAACCTGAGTTACAATCTCCTTGACAATTATTTGAACATTTGGGATGCTATGCTGGACCTGCTTTTAGCTGGGGCAAACAGTGTTCCTAAGACTAGTTGTGAATGGAAGAGGAACATTTTCATTGTCCTTGAAGGAATTGAAACTGACTTTTTGCCAGATTGCCACCATGATGGCCACTTATAAAATCCCAGAGCAGAGGTGGTATTCAGCCAGTTTGCAACAGTTCTGGCAACCTGGTAACAAGAATCTGGTGTGGGTCATGAAACTGGTAGTAACTTCTGGCTGGCCACACTCCAAACTCATTCCCTGGTCCCAAGTTGCTCATTTGCCCCACCCACCTGATGCTTGCTCACTTGCTTGCACAGCTCACCCATCCGGCACTTGCTCCACCCAGTCACTCCTCCCTTCCTATGTGGCACACTGGGCCCTTCATGGCTTGCCTAACCTAACTTCCCCACAAGGTGCCTGCACCCCAACTGAGCAGCCCTGATCTGCTTGCCCTGCTCACAGGTAAACGTGCATTGTGATAGCCCTCACTCACCCCCCAGGACCTTTCTGGTCCTCCTCCCCACTGTGTGGGGCCTTTCTGGGTGTGAGAAGGCCAAGGTGGGACGTCTTTTTCAGGCCAGTCTAGAGGGAGGGGGGACAGTGGTGGCCAAAGCATGGCTATGGGAAGCAACCCCAGGATTCCAAGATTCCCTTTCGGGGCATCCCCACCCGTCCCTCTCAGCCCCAGCCCCAGCACAGCAGAAAAAGAAAACAGAAAACCTCTCAATTTGCATTCTCCCTGCCTTTTGGGGGGGCCCTGCCTACCGCCGCCTCCTCACCCATGTGCTTTGAAAGTGAGGGCAGATGGATGTTCCAGAGCTGCTGCTTTCTTCATTTTCCTGCTGCTCACTGCTCTGGAGTTTGCCCAATAAGTTCTTCTCAGAAAAGATATGTGTATGTGAGTCAAGGAAGGAAAGGAAGGAAGGAAGAGAGGAAGGAAGAGAGGAAGGGCAAGAAGGAAAGAGCAAGAAAGAAAAAAGATCAAGAAAGAAAGAGGAAAGGAGTGAAAGAAATAAGTAAGAAAAAAGAAAGAGAAAGAAAGAAAAATAGGAAGAAAGAAAGGAAGAGGAAGGGAGAGAAAGAAAGAGAGAAAGAGAGAGAGAACAAGAAAGAAAGAGGAAGGGAGAGAAAGAGAAAGAAAGAGAAAGTGGGAGAAAGAGAGAGAAAGAAAAAAGAAGGATGAGGGAGAGAGAGAGAGAGAAAACTTAGTGCTATTATATTTTAATTGTTCCATTATTTATCATATATTAATATTTTATACTGACCCTACATCTAAAGTGATTTTATTGCCTTTCTTTTGCCTAGGTATTTTTCAGGGTTTACATATCTATAGTCCAGAGCAGCAGTTGCCAATCGGTGGGCCACGGCCCACCGGTGAGCTGTGAGAAAATGTTGGTGGGCCGCAGAGAAATCTCACCCCCAGAGCACCCCCCCAAAACAATTAATCCAGACTGCGCAGAAACACAAGGCTGCTCAGCCCACATGGCCCGCAGGAACTCTCCCCACCCACTCACTCCTTACCCGGTAAACTTGCCTGCTAAATTGCTATTTTTCCTTTTACCAACCATCAGTTGTTCTGCAGTGCCTGGAGATTTAGATTAGCTAGGAAGCAGGAAATGGTTGGATTTCCTGCTTTCTAGCTAGTCTTTAGATCTTCACAGCCGAACTTCCCTTAGGACTGAAGGTTTGCTTGCAAGCAAATTCAGCGTGGACTCATGACAAGCAAATTTGAGAGACTGAGCTAGCTGATGGCAGATAGATAGATCACTGAATGATTCTGTGAACAACTGAATCTGCCTGCCTGCTTTGCCTGATTTTGGGTAAAAGTTGCTCTTTTATCAAACATTCAATATTTATATAAATATTTATAATATTTACATACAAGACATGCACAGCCAGTCACATGACCACCAAGCCACACCCACAAATTACACCATGCCCACAGAACTGTTTAGTGGTCCCTGGGATCTAAAATTATAAGTTTGGTGGACCCTGAGGTCCAAAAGGTTGGCGACCCCTGGTCCAGAGCATAAATACATGTGTGTTTAACAGAATTGAAAGGGAGCTTGGATGTATTCTAGTCCAACCCCCTGTTCAGGGAAGAAAACTGAGGGTGCCAAATTCTGAGCAGAGGTCCTAGGAAAGGTGTCAGAATAACATAATAACACTTAGAAAGGGACCTTGGGGGAAACCCTATCCCATTGCAGAGAAATGGCTGCCCAGTCTTTTGTTAAAACCTTCCAGTGTTGGAGCACCCAGAACATTTGGTGGCAAGCAATTCCACTGGTGAATTGTTCTCACTGTTAGGAAGTTTCTCCTTACTTTTAGGTTGCTTCTCTCTGTGTTCAGTTTCCATTCTTCTAGTGCTTTGGAAAATACATTGTTTGCCTTCTGGTGCTTTGGAAAATACATTCCCCCCCTTCTTTATGGCAGCTCCCTAAAAGTCCGTTGCCTATCATCCTCTTGGGCAAAGCATGTGAGCCATTTCCTCCTTTCAGTGGTCCATGAAAGTATATCTATAGTACGTAGATAATAAAGTCAACAAAAGGTGAACAACATTTTTACAGAATGATAGATATGTTGAGGCTGGGTGTGACAAGGAATGGCTTGGAGGGAAGGGCCAGGTGAGGCACCCCTTGACGTGGGTGACATTGAGTTGCCCACACCCACCCACTCATATGCTCCCCCAAGCCATGCCCCCCCAGTCATGTGACCCTAAGCCATGCCCACCAGATAAGCCATGCCCACAGAACCAGTAGTAAAAATTTTTGAATCCCACCACTGTCCCAGAGGCATGTGTGCATAACTTTGCATTTTCACCCAGTAAGAAGAGGATGAGGAAAGCTGATAATTTTTTGGATGATAGGAAGATACAGCCATGATATATCCAAGAAAGAAGATTCTGCCAAATATACATATTTCTGCTAAATTTGCAGATAAAAGTTATGATTTCAGGAAGATTTTTTCAAAATAGGATATCCTTGAAAACTTCTATTTTAAGAATGAAGACTAGGGGAGGAAGGCGGAGCTTCGTCGCTGCGATACAGCTGTGATCTTGGGGCTCCAAGATCGCAGCTGATATCTTCGCCCCTGGTCGGTCCCAATGGACCTAAACCATCTCGTAGTGACGGTGACAGTAAGGGGCGCGTTCTGTAGATCCCAGGGACATCGCAAGTCCCTGGTTGATCCAGAAGAAGCCCTTTGCCAATGGCGGAGAGGCAGCCTTCAAGCTGCTGAAGCTGGGACAGCTCCGGAAGGACGAGATAGAAAGAGAAGTGTATCGGCTGGTGAGGATCTTTTTTTTTGCTTGGGACTTAAGAACACTCTAATATGAGAAGAAATCTGTAAACTTATTGACAAAATTTGATTTAGCAGCGATTTTTTTTTAGTAATGTCAAAGTGAGGCTTGGCTTTTTATTTTTACTCTTTTTTTTTCTTTACTGAATTTCTATTGCGATCTAGTTAATCAGACTGTTTTTTTCTTTTATATTTTTATATTTACTTGCTCTCTCTTCTCCTTTTTGACTGTTTATATTTTTCTAAAATAGAGGCCCCCTTTAATATTTTTTTTAAAATATACATAAATATACATATATACTTTTTTTTCTTTTTAGGCTTTTTTCAGGGGGAAAAAGGGGGAGTGGTTTGAAGAAACTTTGTAACACTGCCAACTGGAGGCTTGAAAATATTTTGTTTGAAGTTGAGAGTTGGGAAAAAAAACTCTTCTCAAGGCTACTGGAAATGATAAGATAGAGGGAAGAGCACTGGAAGATGTTTATACAGGTGCTCTTTGGGACTTCTATTATTAACTGAATATTTGAAGCTTGGCTTTGAAACTTGTGGAGAAGCCAAATAAGAGCCTTGGATAAATAAAAGGCAGTGTGCGCTTTTTTTAAAAAATCCTTTATTAATTGTTTTATCCCTCCCCTCCAACCCCACAGCATTTTGTAATATTGATATATTTATTTTTTATTTTATCTCATTTTTATTTTTTTATTTTTTTAAAGGGGAAGACTCAGAATATTCTTTTTTCACTTTTTTTTTCATAGGGATGTCTGCCTCTTTATCTCTATTTTTGAAGATACTTCAGTGCAGAATGTTTGGGATACAATGAAGGCATACGCTAGAGGTTTGATAATAGATTATACAAGAAAAAAGAATATTAGGAAAAGGCAAGCTTCTAAGGCCTTGGAAGATAAAAGACTTGAAAAAGAATTACAGAAAATGCCACAGAAAAAAGATATTACATTGAAGCTGGATGTAATTAAACATAAAATGGAATTAATAGAGAAAGAAGAACTGGCACAGAAAATTAGAAATTCTAAACAGAATTACTTTGAAGATGCAAATAAACCAGGCAGATGGCTAGCATATAAATTGAGAAAGGAGAAGGAATCAAGAAAAATATTGAAGCTAATAGATGATCAAGGCCAAGTTTGTTATGGTAATAAGGAGAAAAAGGAAATTATTCGAGATTTTTATGGGCAACTATATAAACAAGAGAATATTGATGAGGAAAAAGTCAAATGGTATCTACAGAATGCTCACTTACCGAAAATACCTAAAAAGTCTGAAGAAATGCTAGAAAGCAATATAACAATGATGGAATTAAATGAAGCACTTAAGAAACAAAATAATGGGAAAGCACCAGGTCCAGATGGGCTTCCGGCAGAATTTTATAAAACATTTCAAGAATTATTGAGCATCCCATTGTTAGATGTTATGAATGAAGTTATGTCAAAGAAGATGAAAAATGCTGGAAATGTCATCAGATACCTGGCTCATATTACCATATGTGGTGGACTTGTGAGGACGCTAGAAAATATTGGACTAAAATTCGCATGCGGTTGGAAAAAATGACAAAGAAACATATAGACTTGAAACCAGAGATCTTTTTATTGGGAATCTTACCTGATACATATAGTAAAGATTTGAAATACCTGATTGTAAATGTATTAACAGCGGCTAGGATTGTATTTGCTAAAAACTGGAAGAATGAAAAAATACCATTACAGGAAGAAATTATTAAGAAAATATTGGAATGTGCTGAGATGAGTAGATTGACATTTGAAATTAGAGAGCAAGAGGATAAACAATTTTATGAAATTTGGGATCTTTTTTATCAATGGCTAGATGATAAAATACGATGATAGAATATTTAGAATGTTAGACAGTAAGGAATATCTTTACTTTTTTTCTTGTCTTTATTATTTGACACTATATTTATAAAGTGTTTTTAGGATTGATTTGGTATGATTATATGATTTGTTACAGAATAAATTATTTAAAGTATTGTTATCTCATAAAGCATGAATGATTAAAAGTATAGTCAAAAGTTTTTTTTTTAATAGCGATATTAGGATATATAAGTTTGGATTGACAATATGAATTGTTATGTAACATCATTGCAATTGAGACGACAAAATGAATCCACAAAACTGATGAACCAACTGACATGCTGGATGTACACATGAGAGTTGATGTTTTAATGTTTTGTTTGTCTTGTTTGTCTTGATGATTATAAATCACTGGGACCTGATGGATTACATTCAAGAGTTCTGTAGGAGCTGGCAGATGTTATTTTACAGCCATTGTACTATATCTTTAAAAAAATTCCAGGAGCACCAGGGAACTATCAGAGAATTGGAAAAGAGCTGATGTGGTTCCTATCTTCAAAAAATAAAAGGCGGTGGGAATCAGATCCATGAAATTATAGATCAGCCTAACATGAATTCCTGGGAAAATACTGGAAAAAAATAATCAAAAAAAGAGATCTATGAACATCTAGAAACAAATAAACTAGTAGCCAGCATGGATTTATTAAAAACAGACAAAGTGACTAAATTAGTAGATTGTGATAATGTCGGGACTCTTAGAAGGGAAGTTCTTTACAATGTTTTCAAGTTCTCTGCAGTAGGCTGTCAATTCCAAGACTTTTGGTTGTCTTTTATCCAAAAATTGATATTTCTAGAACAGATGGGAAAAGAAATATCACTTCAGGCACAAAGACTTTTAAAATCAGATCCAATTTAGGATTAATGGAGTCTTAGGATTCTGGCAGTTGCCCTAATTAAATCATGAGTCTTGAGCCAAGCTTCAAAAACTTAAAAGGATGTATTAGGAGCAAACATGTTAGCATGACCTCTGTGAAGCTGAGTCTGAGACACATAATTTACAATCACCTATGACCCTATTTCCCCCCATCCCTGTGGGTGTATCATAATTCAGATTGTCCAACAGAACACATTCATGGACTAGATGTCATCAATCATGCTCTCCAATAGAGGATTTTCATGCCCAGAATACCCAGTTGCCTCAGTTACAATCTGTAAGATAAGAATGGAATGCATTTTTGGTTTTAAACTGTCACACTGCTTCCTTTAAATTTCTCCCCCACTCCTCTTCATGGCAACTCTAAAACAGGCATTGAAATGTTTTATGAGTTGACATGGAGGTTATGGAGATGTCATTGAAAAGAAAAGTATGAGAAGACAGGAAAGACTAAAGTTGTGTCATTAATGTAGAGTTTAATCAAACTTCATAACTCTTCCTCAGCAGTCTCTGGAGAGAAGACACCATGATGAAGGACAGTAGAAGTCAATTCCTTGGGTGTTGAACTATTTTCCTGCAACATCAGTTTCTGGACATGCCCTAACAGGAAAGACCACAACAACCCCAGGGATATATTTTTAACTGTTTGCTTACATACTCTTCTCCAGCTGACCCTCTGCACATGGAATCTTGGAAGAAGTTTGGGATCCCCAGATGAGAAGTTGTTTCTCACTGTAATTATCACCATCCAATATTTTCAGTCCTCATCTGCTACTACTCTATTGACTGTCTTTGATGTAAACATCTGACTGAAGAAATGTGAAATGATCTTGTATCAGAAAGGATAAATACACCAGATCACTCTGTAGGGCACAGGTTTTGGGACAGCCACAGATTGTGCTTCAGAACACAACTTTCTCTCTTTCCAGGTGAAGATTGGTTTGCCCGTGAGGTTGTTTTGAATTCTCCTAATCCTTCTTGTCTCTTTTCTTTAGAAACAGAAAGGGGATTGATTTGGCTCTATAAATTATGGATTTCCTGCTTCTGATGGTGTTGGTGTCTCAGGCAGTCTCTATGAAGCTTGGAATGAAGTGTCCACTGAATTTTGAGATCCGGGATAAGAGAAAACCATGGAACTATTACATGCCAGGAGACCATGTCATTGGTATAGTCACCTCTATGACAAGAACTTCGCTTGAAATGTTGCCTTTCAGAGTGGCTCCTATGAGTCCATCTCTCTCGTAAGTTCTTCAATGTGGAGGAGTTCCATTCCCTCCACTTGCAGTTTTAACACTGTCATTTTCTTTTTATTTCATTGAGTCCTATGTTGCAGGAGCTGTCTAATGTCTTGAATTGTTTTGATTTCTATGGCTTTCCTCTTTTGTGGAATAGACTCAAAACCCAATATGGGACAAATAAAACCTGAAACAAGTCCAGATTATTTATCCATTCCCATCCAATGCTGAGCTCATCCCTTGAATTCTGATGTTGGTTTAAAGTAATGATTGAAAGGTTTATAGATGCCTCCACCCAGCCCATTTCCATATTTAAATAACTACTCATTGATATCCAATTTCTGATCCTTAGATGTATAGATCAATAAGAAGAGAGCTGGAAGTTATTACATGATAACCAGTGGTTTCCTTCTCCTGGATGCATTAAAATTTAATTTTCCATTCTTCATATACCCATCTTTTTAAAGTATGATGAAGTATTTGTATTGAATTATAAAATCAAATTTATTCTAAAATACCTAGGGAGGGGGTCAAGCTATTCTTCAAAGCACCTGAGGGCAGGACAAGAAGCAACAGGTGGAAACTAATCAAGGAAAGAAAAAAACCAAGAGCTAAGGAGAAATTTTCTGACAATCAGAACAATTAATCCGTGGAACAACTTGCCTCCAGAAGTTGTGGATGCTCCAAGACTGAATCAGAATCAGAACCAGAATAGAAGGGACCTTGGAGTTCTTCTATTCCAGCCCTCTGCTCAAACAGGAGAGACTACACTATTACAGACAAGTGACTCTCTTCTTAAAAACTTGCAGTGATGAAGCACCCACAACTTTTGAAGGCAAACTGTTGTACTGGGTGATTGTCCTCACTGTTACGAAGTTTCTCCTTAACTTCAGGTTGCTTCTCTCCTTGATTAGTTTCCATCCATTGTTTCTTGTCCTGGCCTTCTGGTTTTTTTAAAAATGTTGATAGCCTTATTTGTGGCGGCCTCTCATATATTGGAATACTGCTATCATGTCTTCCCTAGTCCTTCTTTTCTCTAGTCTTTCTACTGTTGCTTTTCTGGGTTGCTAAGGAAACAATCTTTTCACTTTATGTTGGTTGTACTTTGATGATTGAATGATTTTCAGTGCATATTACTGGGCAAATGAAAATTAGGACTTCTACAAATAATAGTGTATTTGTGATTCTTAACTGTGGTGGAAGACTATCTCCATCCCATCTTCTCAATGCTCATAAAATATACATATCATCATGGGTGGCTATCATTTGCCCTTGGCTTTGGATCTGTATTACCCTAAGTCTCAGTAGGCTTGTGGCAACAAAGATGATTAAATTGAAAAAAAAATTCTGTTGATGATGATAACAACATGAATATTATTTACAGTACGGCAAATAAGTTTAAACTGCGAATCATGATTTTCGCCATTCAAATGATCAACAAGAACCCCCAGCTTCTGGACAATCTCACACTAGGCTACAACATCCATGACAACTATGTCAATACTCTTGGCACTTCAGAAGCCTTGATGGACATGCTGTCTTCTGGAGAAACCAATGTTCCCAACTACAGCTGTGGAAGAAAGGAATATCTTTTGGCTCTTGTTGATGGGGCTAAGAGGGACATCTCCATCCAGATGTCAACATTAGTAGCTGCCCACAAAGTCACACAGGTTTGTGTGTGTGTTTCTGTACCTGGCAAAGTGAGTGGGAATGCAGTGAATGAGGCATAAATCTAACCATATTTTTGTTAAGCCTGTGTTCCCCAACCAGGGTTAAGGAGACAAGTTAAACAGAATGTGCAGCATTAGTCAGATAGGCATACAGATAAATGTGTAGAGATAAGTTTGTATGTTAGTTAACATACAGTAAAAATAACAAATACGCTTGTGTTATCAAAAATATAATTTATTCCACTTAGAGTTTTATAGCATAGTCAAAATAACAGTCCATTAGTCATGTATCTTTTTAGTCAGTCCATTCAAGGATATTCAATTAGTAAAATCCGTGTAGAATATCCAATGTCAGTTCACTTACTATAAATCAGTCCTCTCACAGTTGATAAATCAACAGTCCTTTCTCTCTCCCGTTCCAGTAGGGGAAAAACGCAGTCTTCAGTCTGTCCAGTAATTAGGGAAAGCCAGAGAGAGCAAGCTGCCATGCCTTGCTTCTTTTATGGTGCTTTTACAACCACTCCCTTAATTACATTCTTACAGTTAAAGTTACAGACACTTTAACTAACAAACCATGATAACATATTTATTATTTTAGCTAAAACGGTTAGGGTAAACAATGTTATCTCTAACATTTTTGTCTACAAGAAGTGCGGTGGGCTAGGAGGTAAGATGTTGGACTTGTTGATTGGAAGATTGAATGCTTGAGACTCCAAGCAATGGAATGAGCTCCTAACCTTGTCCTAGCTCCTGACAATTTGAAAGCATGTGAATACAAGTGAATAAATAGGTACCACTTCATTGAGAAGGTAACAGATGTTGCGGGTCAAATTTTGCTAGTTTCTTCTTGAGGAGAGTTGAGAATAGGTAGATAAAAAGTGCAGTCCTTACAGAAGGACAATCAGACTTTAGACAGAGTAGATTCACTATTGGCAATTGCTTTGTCTAGAACCATCCAATTACAAAAACATGTCAATTGCTGCTTCCTTTATACATCTTAGTGCAGCATTTGACACAGTGAAGAAAGAACTATTAGGAGGAAATTAGTTTTCCTTGAAATAGAACTCAGGCCATTGGCTTTGATCAAAGCCCTTTCTACAAACACTGATTTGAGAGTCTGGTTTGGGCTCAATGGAGGCTCAAAAAGTAAGATCAATGTTTACCAAGGTGTAAGAATACTTGCTTCATTTTTATTCAGTTTACATATTAATGTCTTATCAGGGTTAATGAAGGATCCTGAACTGCATATGCCTAAAGATCAGGAGCTAGAGGCAACTGACAGGAGTTCACCCTATCCCATGGTGCTACCAGGGATTGAACCACCAGAGTATAGTCTACTTTTGGTTGTCTTTAAGCCACTGAGCCACCATGCATCCCAATGAAATGGATAAGCTGCTACAAATGGACCCTCCAAATTACCAAGAATTCCAATGAAAAAATGTACAAACAGGATAGTATGGTATTTACTTGAGCAAGATTAGTTGTGCACAATGATTAATAATGGAAGGTTTAACTAAATCCCTTTTACAGAATGTACAATAAACCAACTCCCTATCTACAGTGATCCTTAATATAGGATTTTTCGAAATGACCACCAGAGCATTAGTATTTCATATATTATTACTAACACACTCTGATGCTAAGGAGTTCTACTCCCCCTCCCCACCTGAAAAGAAATCTGTTTCAAAGGCAAAACACAAGCAGAGAAGTTTCAGCTTCAGTTTTAGTTTCATAGCAGCAACCAGCTTTAGTTACAGAACAGCTGAGCTAAGCCATGCCCAGGCTCCTTGCTGACTCCTTGCTCACATAGCAAATACTGTTTCATTTTCCAAACAGCCCTCAACTCTCTCACACACTTACAGGATGCTAGCCAGATGAATACCGATAGGTGCTGGTAGACAGAGGCAGATTTCCACCCCTTATTTTCCTCCCCAAAAACTAAGCCCAACCACCTAGTTTTATATATATATATTGTATATATATATATGGATCTTTGGTTATTCGGGTTTTCTCCCGCGTAAAATTGGAAGTATCTAGGCAACGTTTCGATGAAGTCTCATTCATCATCTTCAGGCTTGGTCTTCAGCTCTGTGCTTCTCAGAGTGATGTGAGCTTGCAGCTGCTTCTTCCTTTTAACTGCTAGTGGGGGTGTGACTTGATTGGGTGGGGCTTGGCTGTGTTCTGATTGGGTGGAGGTGTGTTCTGATTGGTTGGGGGGTTGGCTGTGTTCTGATTGGCTGGAGGCGTGTTCTGTTCAGGTGGGGGCTTGATTATGCTCAGGTTAGTCTTAGTTGCTGGAGGGTTTGAGCTGGTGAGCTGTGATCTTGCTGTTTGGCTTCAAGTTCGTAGTCGTGCTGCATCTTCATGGTGGAGGTCAGTTCGCTTCATGTATGGCTCAGAGGGGTTTGAGGTGGGTAGTGATGCAGTTGCAGTGCGGCTTCTGGTCCGTGGTCGTGTTTCATCTTCTGTGTGGTTGTGAGTCTGCTTTCTACGTGGAAGTGTGGTGGTGGCATCTTGTGTGGCTCTCAGGGGTGTGGGTCTGGTGTCATTCTTCATGTTAGGTACGCGTCTGTTCATGAGGGCGGGTTTCCAAATGGCTGGTAGGCGGGAGGCATCATCTCGTTTAATCATGCTGTGTGGGCGTTTTTCTATCTCTATGGCTTCTCTGATGATTCTGCTGCTGAAGTGTTCAGTTTTGGCAATAGTTCTGGTATTTTTAAAGTCAATCTCATGTCCTGTGGCTTTGAGGTGTTGGACCAGGGAAGAGGTCGGTTCTTCCTTTTTGATTGAGTTCTTATGTTCTTCAATGCGTGCACCTATTCTTCTGTTAGTCTGTCCAATGTATGTGGTGGGGCAGGCAGTGCAAGGGATTTCGTATACTCCTTGATTTTCCAACTCGATTCTGTCCTTAGGGTTTCTTAGGATGGTGGATATCTTTCTGTTTGTGCAGAATGCTGTCTTAATGTTCTGTTTTTGGAGGATCTTGCTAATTTTGTCCGTAGTGCCTTTTATATATGGGAGGAGGGCTTTGCCATTCTCTTGTTCTTTGTCTTGGATTTTTGGATTAGGTGGGTGATCTTCTTTCTTTGGAATCCATTGGCTGTCAGCACACCGGTGAGAGTGTGTAGTTCGGTCTCTAGGTGTTGTTCATCGGCTAAGCATTTTGTTCTGGAGATGAGTGTCTCGGCTACGGAATTGATCTGTGCTGGGTGGTGGTGTGAGAGTGCGTGTAGATAGCGGTTTGTATGTGTTTTCTTCTGGTAGATGGTGTGTCCTAGGGAGCCATTGGATTTTTTGTATACCAAGACATCTAGGAAGGGAAGTTGGTTGTTAGCTTCTGTTTCCATGGTGAATTGTATTTTGGGGTGTTGGCTGTTGAGGTGTGTGAGGAAGTTGTTCAGTTTTTCTTTCCCGTGTGGCCAGATTATGAAGGTGTCATCTACGTATCTGAGCCAGAGTTTGGGTTTGTGATCATATTTTTCTAGAGCTTGTGTTTCAAAGTGTTCCATGTAGAGGTTAGCGATGACAGGTGAGAGGGGTGATCCCATGGGTGCTCCTTCTATTTGTTTGTATTTTTGTCCATTGTAGGTGAAGTATGTATTGGATAGGCAGTGGTTGGTCAGATCTAGGATGTGCTTGGGGGGGTTGTATTTGTTTTGGATGGCTGTCAAGGCTTCTTTTATTGGCACTTGGGTGAAGAGGGATATGACATCGAAGCTCACTAGTAGGTCACTGGGTTGTAAGTTTTGTTTCTTTATGATCTCGATGAACTGGAATGAGTTTCTTACGTGTGAGTTGATGGATTCTGCATAGGGCTGTAGTTGTTTGGCAAGAAATTTGGCTAGGTTTTGTAGAGGTGAGCCTATGGAGCTGACTATTGGTCTAAGTGGGGTTCCTTCTTTGTGTATCTTGGGGAGACCATAAAGTTTAGGGCATCTGGATGATTTCTCTCTGGGTATGATTCTTTGCTGGATTTCTTCACTAATGGGGGAGGCTTTTATTTTGGATCTGGTGGTTTTTTCTAGGTAGGTGGTGGGGTCTGTCTTTAGGGGTTTGTATGTGGGGTCTTGGAGTAGGTTGGTTAACTTGGATTGGTAGTCGGATGTGTTCATAACCACTGTCGCGTTTCCCTTGTCTGCTGGTAGGATTATTATGCTGGTGTCTCCTTTCAGGTTAAGTAGTGCAGTTTGTTCTTCTTTGGATAAGTTGCTTTTGGGTGGTTTGCTAGTGCAGAGGATGTTGGTGATTTCGAGTCTGATTCTATTGGCATCATCAGGGTTGGTTTTGGTCAGGCTGGTTTCAACTCCGCATATGATGGTTTCTGTGGGGATGTGTTTGGGAGCAACAGCAAAGTTGAATCCTTTAGAAAGGACCTTGGTTTTGGCTTCGGTGAGGATCTTGTCTGAGATGTTGTGCACTGTTTGTTTCATGTGTGGCTGTGAGGGGGGAGGAGTTGGTTTCTGGCGTTGTTGTAGTTTTCTGAGTTTGTTGGTATGTGTGTCTGTCTTGAGGGTGGTCTGTGTTTCGGCTCTCCAGACAGCGAGCTGTTTGGATTTGTCCCAAAGTAATATCCACCATCCTAAGAAACCCTAAGGACAGAATCGAGTTGGAAAATCAAGGAGTATACGAAATCCCTTGCACTGCCTGCCCCACCACATACATTGGACAGACTAACAGAAGAATAGGTGCACGCATTGAAGAACATAAGAACTCAATCAAAAAGGAAGAACCGACCTCTTCCCTGGTCCAACACCTCAAAGCCACAGGACATGAGATTGACTTTAAAAATACCAGAACTATCGCCAAAACTGAACACTTCAGCAGCAGAATCATCAGAGAAGCCATAGAGATAGAAAAACGCCCACACAGCATGAATAAACGAGATGATGCCTCCCGCCTACCAGCCATTTGGAAACCCGCCCTCATGAACACACGAGTACCTAACATGAAGAATGACACCAGACCCACACCCCTGAGAGCCACACAAGATGCCACCACCACACTTCCACGTAGAAAGCAGACTCACACCCACACAGAAGATGAAACACGACCACGGACCAGAAGCCGCACTGCAGCTGCATCACTACCCACCTCAAACCCCTCTGAGCCATACATGAAGCGAACTAACCTCCACCATGAAGATGCAGCACGACTACGAACTCGAAGCCAAACAGCAAGATCACAGCTCACCAGCTCAAACCCTCCAGCAACTAAGACTAACCTGAGCATAATCAAGCCCCCACCTGAACAGAACACGCCTCCAGCCAATCAGAACACAGCCAACCCCCCAACCAATCAGAACACCCCCCCACCCAATCAGAACACAGCCAAGCCCCCACCCAATCAAGTCACACCCCCACTAGCAGTTAAAAGGAAGAAGCAGCTGCAAGCTCACATCACTCTGAGAAGCACAGAGCTGAAGACCAAGCCTGAAGATGATGAATGAGACTTCATCGAAACGTTGCCTAGATACTTCCAATTTTACGCGGGAGAAAACCCGAATAACCAAAGATCCATATACAAATACCCGCGAGAACCTCAGAAAATATATTTGGCAGAATCTCATCTGCCATCATCAGGCTTCTGTATTGTGTTCGTCTGTCAGTCAGACTTTCACAGCCTGACTCCCAGACGAACACAATACAGAAGCCTGATGATGGCAGATGAGATTCTGCTGAAACGTTGCTACAACTTTAAAAGCACAACTATAATGACATGGAAATACCCGAATAAAGCTAAATACCATACATGTAAGTACCCGTGAAAACTTAAGAACACACACACACACACACATTATTTATTCTTATTCTTTTAACTTGTTTTTATTTTATTTTTATGTACAGTCTTGATAAGGTTGTGTCCTTTATGTTCTGTCCTTTGATATGTTTTAATGAGTAATCAACAATAAACTATTCTAATATGTTCATGAGAAGCAAGTTAGATTTATTAAAATCTAATGTTTTGGGCTTGATCTGACCCCAAATATAGCAGAGCATTTTTTGTTGCTTTTTCAGATCAGTGATGCATTTGTTTCAGAGGCTCTGAATGATAAAAGTCAATTCCCTTTTTTCCATGGGATGCTCCCGAAAGAAGGGATTATGTTTCCAGCAATTGTTCAATTGCTCCTCTATTTCAGATGGACCTTGATTGGTCTCTTTACTTCATACACAGAGAAGGGAGAGAATTTCATGAGGACTTTGACTCCTGTGCTTGTCAGGAATGGAATTTGTGTTGTTATGTCACAACGATTCTCAGTGGCTGGACATACAACACCCCTCCTGGATGCTGTCTCTAAGTGGAGACAAGTCAATGTGTTTGTCCACTACATAGAATATACTAATATTTGGGACAGAGTTCTTACTTTCCATTTAACATTTAGACGTTTGCCAGGACCCATTGAAGGGAAAGTGTGGATCATGGGAACCATTGAACCTTTGATAATGAGAAAGGAGACCCTTTACAAATATGTTCATAGTATCTGGACATTTGCTTTTCAGAGGGGAAAAAAGGCAACAGATGATGCTTTGGGAACCAAACTCCTTGGAAAATTTGAATATCAGTGTTTTCACTGTTCTTATTCAAAGCAGTTTTTTTCTGTCAAAAGTCAGAAAAGATGCACCCAGAAAATGCCTCTTAAGCCTGAAAAGGAATGGAGAAGAATATGGATCCCATTTCACCTCCATTTACACAGTGTTATTAAGACTCTGGTCTATGCCTTGAATGCTGCATATTCCTTTAGATCCAGGAGGAGAAGCAAGAAAGGCCAAGAGAGGTTGGGGACTCCAAGGCTGCAGCCATGGCAGGTACAAGCTCCCTACCAGGATCTATGAAACTCCAAAGGCCAACAGATTAGCCAATCTTATCACTTAGGGAATAAAGTTGTGAGGATAGGAGACAAGGGGCTTTGGCTGAATCCTAAGAAGACCAAATGGCTTTAGCTCAGAGGTGGTATTCAGCAGGTTCTGACCAGTTCTAGAGAACCGGTCGCAGAAATTTTGAGTAGTTTGGAGAACTGGCAAATACTACTTCTGACTGGACCCGCCCCATCTATTTGCTAACTCCTGAGTCCCAGCTGATTGGCTGGGTCTCCTTTGGTTGCCCTGCACAGGAGAACGGAGCTGGAAAGCAGGTTAGTGAGTGGGGAGGGAATGGGGATTTTGCAGTATCCTTCTCCTGCTATACCTACCAAACCACACCCACCAAGCCATGCCATGCCAAACCCACCAAGCTACGCTCACAGAACCGGTAGTAACATTTTTTTGAATACTACCACTGCTTTAGCTGCATGGTAATTTAACATCTTTAGTTCTGAATAGTGTTGCACTACCCCTGAAAGAATTGGTCAACAACTTTGGGATTCTCTTGGGCTTGCGACCCCTACCTGAAAGGATACCCTGTGGGTCCCATCAGTCAAGGAATGGTGGCTGACAAGGCCCAGGAAAAGTGCCTTTTCTGCCCTTTGAAACATCTTTTCCCCTGAGGTGAGATCTGTATCCCCCCTTCTCATCTTCCATTAAGGCCTGAAGACCTGGTGAAGACTTGGTACCCTCCTGGGTGTGTATCATGCTGGAGATGGTTGACAGATTAAGACAAGATCCCACCTTTCCCTACAATAACTACAACATCAACATATATGCTAATTTTAAAACAATGTATGCATTTTAAATAAGCTGCTGTATGTAGGGCATTATGATTAGCATGCCAGGGTTCCAGAAAAACCCAACTCCAATCAAAAACTCAGAGACAGGCATTTTCTCAAAGTTCCCTTTTATTAGAGTAGGTGTACTGGCACATCTGGAAAAATCCGATTCTGAGAGTTTTGGGTTTTCCCTTAGTAATTCAAAAGTCCAAAACCCAACCCCTGCACCCATCAGTCCACCACATGGTCCAATCACCAACCATCCCAACTTGAGACATCCCTTCAACCACTCCTTCTCCAGGTGCAGGAATAACATGACCTTGACCGAAAAGAAGAATGCTATTATGTCTAACTACTAACACTCTAAAATTCATTCCCTCCTACTTTCCCAGGCACAGGAATGCGGCAGCATGGAAGCTTCTGGTTCTAATATGGCTTCCAAAACTGACATAGCAACTTAAGAGTTCTATGTTAATAAATTTGAAGGACACGGTGAAGCTACCTAGCCCAATTCCTCTCTGAGGAATCCAAATTAATGCTTTTCTAATAGATGACTTCTCAATTTTTCCATTATAACAAATAGTGGAAGAGAGACTGATCTTTTATGGTTGACTGGTTCAGCTCTGAAAGTTCTACTTCTTTCAGGAAGTATATTGCTAATACTTTAGTGAAATCTAGTTCCATCACCAGCAAGCACACAGCCTATTAAGGAAGTATAATGAGATTTACAAATATAATATAGCATCAAGCTAGATAGTCAGAGATTGTGAGTTCCAATCTTGCTTTAACCATGAAAGCATCTGGGTGAATTTGGCCAGTCATTTACTCTATGCTCAAACAATCTCTCAGGGTTATTTTTGTGGGGAAAATAGAAAGAAGAAAATCTGTTGGATATCTTAGCAACCTTGAGTTATTTGTAAAAATAATAAAGGTTGTGTTTTGTGTGTGTGTGTGTGTGTGTGTGTATTGTGTGTGTGTGAGAGAGAAAGTTAGTCTAGCCAATTTCTTCTTGAGAACTCCATGCTTATTCCCCCCCCCCAAGGCATTTATGAATAATCTCATTGATTGTTTCTTTGCTCAGTTTCTTTGTGAAGTGTTCTAAAATGTTTCCTTCAATAGACAAATTTGGTCAATTATATTTTCTCAATAGATATTTTTTTCAATATGTGATTGACCAATTTATCTATTCTAGTTCCATCCCTTTCTGGAGAAGAATTGGTTTTGCAATATTTCCCACTGGAAATTGTACTTGGATCAAAATGGAGATATAACAGCAGATCTGAACACCATAAGTTGGGTGCTTCTTCCTTTGTTGGATCCCAGTGACAAGCTACTGGGGAGTTTTGAAAGGCAGAAATTTACAGTCAATAAAGACACTCTGTTATTGCTAAGATTGCTCAACAAGGTAAGATAAATATTGGTGTCCATTCTCTAGCTCCATTCTAACCACCCATTTCAAGTTGGCCAAGTCAATTCACCAAGGTGGTTGACCTTCACTGAGAATTGAATGTGAGGAGTAGAAATCTCAGTCTTCTTAGACTGCTTAGAATGAATTATTTATTGGCCAAGAGTGATTAGTCACACAAGGAAATTGTCTTGGTGCATATGTTCTAAGTGTACATAAAAAAGAAACGATACATACATCAAAAATCATAAGGTACAACACTTAATGATAGAAGGCATCAGTACATTAATGAGACTCCAAATTCACCTAATAATAAATGTGGATCTCTCTTTCCATACCAGTTGATGTTATCTAATTGTATTTCTTCAACAGAAAGAACTCTGGTATGTCTATCTGGGCCTTAGAAACAACACTTTCCAACAAAGGGTCAAACTCATGTTCATCTCCTGCAACAAAAAGTGCTTGACCTTCTAAAAGACATGTTTTGCACTGATGATGTTACCTAGTTTAGGTAATGAAACATTTGCAGGAAAACAAGCAAACTCAGAGGGCACCAAAGACCCCTCACTCCAACTCTGAGCTACAAATATCCTCCTTTATTGGGACATGTTTTCATGACCTTACCACTCCATCATGTAACTACAGTTTAGATACTAGGCAGTTTTGGTTTTATTCTCACAGGACGAAGACATCAGCAATAGAAATAAAAGAAAATATATACAAATAAAGAAGGTCCCTCTCTTTTAAGGTTGACTCCTCTATTTTTCCTATGTATCTTAGCTGGGAGACTATCTTCGACTAATTTAAAAGGGGAGCAGCTTTGCAATGTTTTATGTAGTTTTGAAGAAATCTTTGCACAGTGATAAGCTTCTTTCTTCATCACAGTTTTATTATATTTTCATAAATCTAATAGAATAAAACTTTAGTACATGTAGAATTTAGATTAATAAAGTTGGAAGGGACCTTGGAGGTCTTCTAGTCCAAACCCTTGCTTAGGCAGGATCTCATCTTTAAAAGTTTCAGTGTTAAACAATGAACAAAATGAAATTCAATATGGAGAAAAGCAAAGTTTTACACCTGGGCAGAAAAAACCAAAGTTACAAGTACAGATTAGGTGAAACCAGGCTCCAAAAGAGTAACCATGAGAGGGACCTTGGAGTCTTAATAGACAGTCACTTAATCATGAGTAAGTAGTGTGTAGCAATGGCCAAAACAGCTAATACAATCTTTGGTTGTATAAACAAAGGCATAGAATAAAAATCACATGATGTATTAGTACCACTTTACAAAGTTCCAGTAAGACCACATCTGCATCCAGTTTTGGTCATCACATTACAAAAAAGATGTTGAGATTTTGGAAAAAGTGCAAAGAAGAGCAACTAAGATGATGAAAGGCCTGGAGACTAAAACATATGAAGAATGGTTGCAGGATTTGGGTTTGGCTTGTCTAGAGAAAGGAAGAACTGGGGGGATGGGACATGATAGCAGTACTCCAGTATTTGAGAGGCTGCCTTAAAACAAGAAAGGGCCAATTTATTCTCCAAAGCACCAGAAGGCAGAACAAGAAACAATGAATGGAAACTGATCAAGAAGAGAAGCAATCTGGAATCGAAGAGAAACTTCCTAACACTGAAGACAATTAACCAATGGAACAGCTTTCCTTCAGACCAATGGTGGTATGCTACTGGTTCAGATGAATTGGTAGTTTTTTTTTTTTTTTTTAAAGGCTCTGACGATCAACTGAGAGAAGCTAGTCAGGATTGGCCCTCTCACCAACCCCTGTGCTTTTCTCTACTTTATCCTCTCAGCTGATTGACACTGCAGGCCTCAGCTGGTGTGTGGAAAGCTGTGTGCACACACAATCACCAAACCAGTAGTGGAATAGGTATGATCCCATTGCTGCTTCAGACATTGTGGATGCTTCATCACTGGAGGTTTTTAAGAAGGGACTGGATAGTCACTTGTCTGAAATAATATAGGTTCTCCTGTTTGATCAGGGGGCTGGACTGGAAGGTTCCTTCCAGCTCTATTCTAGTTCTGCTTCTGATTCAGTGTCGGAATGCCCACATCTTCTGGAGCAAGTTGTCCCACTGAGTAATTGTTCTAATGGTCAGGAAATTTCTCCTTAGCTTTTGGTTTTTTCTCTCCTTGATTAGTTTCCATCTGTTACCTCTTATCCTGCCCTCAGGAGAATAGCTTGACTCCCTCCAAAGTCTTTTAGAATAAATTTGATTCCATAATTCAATACAAATACTTCATCATAAAAATATATGAAGAATGGAAAATTAAATTTTAATACAGCTAGGAGAAGGAAACCATTGGTTATTATTTAATGCTGAAATCTTTTCTTAATTCCATCTCTCCTAACTTTATCCAGTAAAAAAGTCCTTTATATCAGTGAGATATTCCAAAAGCAAAAGGGATGAGCTAAATGAAGAATCTGTCAGCAGTTGTATTGCCTGCAACTATTTGGAACTAGAGAGTTCACACTTCCTAAGTGAAGGACAGAGACTCTTTAGCGAATTTACATTTTGAGTTTTATTTTCCATGGATGGTGAGTTGTAAAATATTTTCTTTATCATTCCTTGTTTCTCTGTTTAGTCCCTGCCTCAGTCGCAATGTGTGGAAAACTGTCATCCTGGATTTGTCAAGCGGGCTCGGGAAGGAGAGCCGGTTTGCTGCTATGACTGTGTTTCTTGTCCAGAAGGGACCATTTCCACTCAGGAAGGTGGGTCACACCAAAGAAAAGGGCCGGCCTTGAGGTAATGAATGCATTCAAAGCCTTTTCATGAAAGTGCAAATTAAAAGACAGATTGAATATCAACTGTTTTCTTTTCTTTTTTTTAAATCAAGTTTTTTATTTTAATCTACATATACACATCAATACATAAACAGTGTGGCACCTATGCATCATACATTTTAGTGCAAACAAAAATAATAATATTAATCATCTCTTGATATACATATTTGCATTCAATTATAATCTTTCATTGTTTAATTATTCAATATTTCAGTGCATTCTTCTAGTGCCAATCACTATATTATTTAAACATACATAATAATTTCATTATTCAGTTTCTTTTTTTTTACTTTTTAAGTAAAAAAAAACCTCCACTTTTTTGGCAAGTAGTATAGTTCCAACTTTTACATCTCAATACAAACATGACCACAGTTACCTATTTATCTTATTTATTCAATTTCATATCACATTAATACTTATTGATATTAAATTCATTAAGCTTATTTCATCCAATTTCAGTTCATGTCTTAACTTGTTTCATTTTTCTTAGGATACTCATATCTATCTTTACAATATTATCTAAAATTCTTGTCTCATTTCTATATTCATTACCCATATTACCTTTATCTGTCACATTTGCAAGTTTATCCATCCTTATTCTATTAGTTCCAAAAAATTTCCCCTTTAGTTGTTTATTCGAGCTTACCAACTTCATTCTACTTTAATAACCATATTTTCCTATTTATTACATGTCAGATATACACTTATTTTAAATCAGATTTCACATAGTATTTTCTCAATCACCTTATAGATAATCTATACATTGCAAAAATATTAGTCGTCAATTAATTATAGAAACTGATATTAATCTTTCCATAATGATTCTCATAGTTTTATACATCACTGATTATCAATAATATATAATATTCTCATTGTAAATTCCTATTTCCATATTTATTTCATTAAATTCTGAACTAATATAGTGATAATCCTTAAAAACAAGAAAAGAAAAAGAGAGAGAGAGAGAGAGAGAGAGAATCAGTTCCAATCTTATCTATTTTCAATACTTATTCTTTTTTTTATAACAAACTTTATTAATATTTTT
>JAUCBL010000690.1:0-41272 GCA_033807585.1 Hydrophis major | reverse complement strand
GATTTATGTAAAAGTGAGAGTTTGTGTTGTTATATATTACAGTAAACAGACAGCTGTGTTTTATTAATTATAGTTTTATATCCATATAAGAAAACATGGCACAAGTCAATCTACAAAGTTTGTCCCTTATATCCAAGTTTGATGGAACAAACTATGTATCATGGTCTATGAAATGTAGTCTGCTTCTACGAAGAGAAGGTTTGTGGAACATAATTGAAAATCCACCAAACGTAGAAGAATGGGATCCAGAGGATGATGAAGATAGACTAAAAATAGAAGAATTTATGCATAAAAATCAACATGCTATTTGCATAATTGGGTTAACCTTAACTGACCAACAGCTTGTTTATATCCATGGAGAGAAACGGCTGTTGGGTGTTGGCAGAAGCTGAAGAGGATTTATGTTCGAGATAATGTTGGTGCTCACATAAATCTAACACGGAAGCTTTTCAGTACGCATCTCCAGATGAATGGTGATATGCTGAGTCATTTGAAAACTATGCAAAGCATTTTTCAAGAACTGCATGAGAAAGAGCTTATTTTCTCTGAACTACACCAAGTCTACATAATTCTATCTTCACTTGATGAAAGTTATGACAACTACGTAACTTCCCTTGAAATATTGCCAAAGGAAAGCCTAACTTTAACTGATATAACTGGCAGATTGATTGAAGAAGCCAGAAGAAGGCTTGAAAGAGATGATTTAAGGAGGCAGCAACCTCAAAAAGAAGATAATGAAACTCCTACTGCATACGCAATTAAAAAGTGTTTTAATTGTGGAGGAAGAGGACATTTGGCAAGATTTTGTAAAAAAGCAAAGTACCAGAACGCTGGCCAGAATACTAAAAGTCATCAAAAGATAAATAAAAATTTAGAGTTAGCCATGTATAGTAACGGAACTGTAAAAAATAATTTTTGAGTGGTTGACAGTGGAGTATCCCACTGTATAACAAATGATAACAGAAATTTTATTAAAATGTCCAAGAGTACACAGCAGATATCGTTAGCCAATGGCTGGAAACTGAAAGCTAAAGGTCAAGGTATAGCATATTGTTCTTTTATAAAAGAGAATGTAAAAATGTTATATGTACCACAACTTAAGTTTAATTTAATTTCAGTAAGAATTTTGGTTAAACTAGGATATGTAGTTACATTTAAAGGAGATAACTGCATAATTGAGAAAGAAGATAAGAAAATTACTGCATCTTTAAGAGGTGAATTATATGTGTTAAATGATAATGGTTTAAAGGTGGCTAACACAGTTTATGAAAATAAGAAACCTCATGATGAATGTATTCACTTGTTACACCGAAGGCTAGGGCATTTAAATTTTAAAATGCTTAAGAAAACTGTTGAATTATCTAAGGGAATAAGTTTGAAACCTTGTAATAAGTATTTGCAATGTAATGCCTGTAATCAAAGCAAAGCCAGGGTCACACCGGCTAATAGAGTTGATGGATTTACTACTAAACCTTTAGAAGTAGTATTTGCAGATTTAATAGGTCCGAAAAAACCAAGTGTAGGAGGAGCTCGTTACATACTAAGCAAAATGGACCATTATTCTAGATATGGGTTTTGCTATTTAATGAAAAGCAAAACTGAAACGTATCAAAATCTCTTTAATTGGATAAAATTTGCTGAAAGGAAAACTAAAAAGAAATTAGTAACTCTTACAACAGATAATGGTACGGAATTTACAAATAATAAATTCCAGAACAGACTAAGAATGTTAGGTATTCAACATAAAAAGTCTGCACCATATAGGCCACAACATAATGCCTTTATAGAGAGAAGAGGCCAAACATTACAATCAATGACACGAACTATGATGTCTGATTCAGGATTACCTGACAATTTATGGGGAGAAGCAATAATGTGTGGTAATCATATATTAAGCAATGTTGTTAATTCAACAACAGGTGAATTACCATTCACACTGTGGCATGGTACAAAACCTGATTTAAGTTACATGCACACATTTGGAGCACCAGCATGGGTGCATATCCCTACACAACTTAGACACAAAGGACAGCATAGAGCTAAAAGATTATATTTTGTAGGATATATATCTAATCATAGATCTTATAGATTCTGGGAATCAGGTACATCTAGAGTTTACACCAGTGCTAGTGCTAAATTCCTAGAACATGTAGGATGGAATAGATTAGAGCAAGATTTAAATAATGAAGTAATTATTGAACCCTACAAAAGGCAGAAAGATCAGACTAGTTATAAGAAGAGTCCAATTAAAGAAGAAGTCCATGAAGAGCAAATAGGACCAGAACAAGAGGAAACAGTTGATTAGGAAGAGTTAGATAATCAAGAACAGTTAATAAATGAAAGTCCACCTCTAAGTCCTGTAATACCTAGACGTACTACACATGTAACTAGACCACTTGATAGATATCAAGCAAGTATAGTTTGCCAAGTAACTAAAGTTCCAACTAGTGTAGATGAACTTAAGATGTATCCTGCTAAGGATCAGGAGAATTGGCAAAAAGCAATGGAAAAAGAACTAAATTCATTAAAGGTAATGAAAGTTTATGAAGATGCTAAATTACCTCCAGGAGAAAAATCCATTGGGTGCAAATGGATATTTAAAGTAAAAACTGGAAATGATGGGACTGTTACCCATAAAGCTAGGTTGGTAGCTCAAGGATTTAATCAAACTGCATCTGATTACGATGAAGTTTTTGCACCAAGTCTTAAAGCAACATCTTTGAGAGCAGCTTTAGTGTGGGCAGCGAAGAAAAACTATGTCATTAACCATTTAGATGTAGAAACTGCCTATCTGCATGCACCATTGCAGCACACTATATATTTAAGAAAACCAGTAGGTATAAAAGACAATAAAGTAAATAGTAATGATTGTTGGAAACTCAAAAAGAGTCTTTACGGGTTGAAACAATCTGGGTTTGAGTGGAACCAATATATTGTGAAAGAATTAAACAATATAGGTTTTAAATCTGGTTTAGCAGATCCATGTGTGTTTAAAAGAGAAAATAATGGAACGGTGTCTTTATTGTTATTATTTACAGATGATATTGCTTTGATAACTAAGACTAATAATGAAGCTAATGAGATTATATCATTATTAGCCAAAAAGATAAAATTAAAGCATTTAGGTGAAATTAAAAAGTATCTAGGATTGACAATTAACAAAACAAAAAATGGTTTTAAGATATCTCAAGAAGATAACATTTGCCAATTAATTAAAACATATAAAATGGAACTTTGTAAACCGGCAAAGACTCCAATGAATCAGGAAGTTTGCCAAACTGATGATCAAAGTCCCAAATTTGATAAGTCAATATATCAATCTTTGATTGGCAGCTTATCATATATAAGCAATTGGTCTAGGCCAGATATAGCTTATAGTGTAAATCAGCTGGCACGTTGTAATTCAGATCCACATCAATGTCATTGGCAATCATTAAAGAGAATTTTAAGATATCTTAAAGGAACAATGAACCATGCATTGTATATAGAACCAAAGGGTGATTTGAGTCTTAGTGCCTATGCAGATGCAAGTTTTGCAACTGATATAAACACTAGAAAATCAACATCTGGGATGGCTATATTATTTGGTAAGACACTAATAGGGTGGAGGTCAATCAGACAACAGCATATTAGCTTGTCCACGATGGAAGCAGAATTTTCATGTCTGTCATTATTATGCACTGACTTGATTTTGTACAAACAGTTATTATTAGACATGGGTATCACTGTAAAAGATTCCATTATTGTGTACGAGGATAACCAAGCAGCTATAAAGTTAGCTACTAGTATTGCTGTAAAAACTAGATCAAAGCATACTGATTTAAGATACTTAAATGTTAGAGAATCTGTAAAGAATGGGCTAATTAAATTGGAATACTGCATGACGGAAGAAAACATTGCAGACCAATTTACAAAAGCTCAAGGAGTAACTAAGTTTAAAGAAAGTTTTAACTACTATGATTTAAAGATGTAAATAGTTATATTTATTATTATTTCCTAAAAGGGGAGAATGTTAGGGATAACATTGTTTACCCTAACTGGTTTAGGTAAATAATAATATGTTGTCATGGTTTATAAGTTAAAGTGTCTGCAACTTTAAATATAGGGAATGTAATTAAGGGAGTGGTTGTGAAAGCACTTTAAAAGTAGCAAGACTGCAGCTTGCTCTCTCTCTGGCTTTGATGATCCCTGATAACTGCTTGGAATCAAGACTGCATTGCTCGAACGGGAGAGAAAACAAAGGACTGATTTGTAAGTGAACTGACATAGGATATTCTACATGGACTTTGCTAACTGAATATCCCTGAATGGACTGACTAAATGATACATGACTATTGGACTGTTATTTTGACTATGCTATGAACTCATAATGGAATAAACTATATTTTTGATAGCACAAGCGTATCTTTTATTTTTACTGTATGTTAATAAACATACAAACTTAGCTCACTCATTTATCTGTGTGCCTATCTGACTAACGCTGCACATTCTGTTTAGCTTGTCTCCCTAACCCTGGTTGGGGAACCCAGGCTTAACATCTGGGATGTCATCCACTGACTCACCATGGTAGTAGTTGTTTTTACTATACTGCATTCAGTTATGATGCTTTGTAAACTATGTCTAAGAGCATAATCTCCTGGATGAAGTCAGCCAATTGTGGTTCATATCATCATGGTTTGATGGGACCATTGGTTACAGGTATGCCATGAGTTTGTGATATGTTTAGCTGTGAATGGGGTCACAGAACAGTGGCATCCATGTGTGGAGGAGGGGCTGTACAAGATGGCAGACCATGATGTGGTGCAAGCTGCACCCCTTCTGATTGTGCATCAACACACTTTCAAAAGGGGTGGGGCTTGTATCATACTACTCTCTTACCATCTTTTCCATTTCTTATTTTCTTGTGAAAATCAGGACATAGGACATAGTAACTAATATTCTGCTTGGCTAAATTTTGGTTGGAATAAGGGAAGTCAGCTTAATATGGTTACTTTATGGTTCAATGCCCCACTGAAGGTGTTTGGGGTTCATTCAAGATATACTGCAACATTCCCAAAAAATAGTTTCCCAATGTTTTCAGGGAATGTTTTTATTAGGAGTCCAAAGAATGACAGTCTCAGCATGCAAAGTCCTACAGAACTCTGAATCTGGCAAACTTCCAAGACACAGTAGAGAAGCAATGTACTTGGAAGTTAGTGTCTAGGTTCCTCCCTATAGCAACACAACCCATGGGACATCTGAGATATTAAAATAAACATTCAATTGCTCTTTACGATGCTGCAAAACTTTTTATTGTTCTTGTGACTCTCCTCAACTGTCTCTTTGTCCACCTGTTGCTAAGCTATTAAACCCCTTTAGGGAATTGGCATAAACATGTTTTTCTCCAGTTCTGCACCTGCGTTTACAGGTAGACAGAATTCAGTGCATTGCAGACACTTTGTCTCTTCTTCTTATAATTATCGAATTAAAGTCATTTGCTTTGCTTGTTTCCAAAGGTCAAACTGGTTACTATTGCTGACCCATGAGGACTTTAATTGAGGCCCATAAACATTAGGTAGCAACAGCTGCAGAAAATATTTTGAATGAAGTTTGAAGAAGTTGGTGCAAAGTTATTACCAAAGTGACTTTTGGGCCTCTGAGGCCCCCAAGCTGAGACTCAGAGCAACTGGGGAGCTGAGCTAAGAGTGAAACTTTGCCAACTTCTCAAACTTAACCTTCAAGTGTAACTTCAGAGTCTGTGGGCTGAAGTTGATTCATGTTACACATTCCCAGAGTCATATTTTTGGGAGATTGCAGTAGCTGGTAACCCTGTGCTGACCTTGTAAGCTCACCCCTACAGCCTCCTTATGGTTACACAGTTATTAATCACACAGTCAAGATCTACTTCAATGATTTCTACTGTTTATATTCCCTTAAACTGTCAAAGCAGAAAGAAATGCACTTCACATTAAGTGATGTCCCCATGCACGAGCCCTTCACCCCTCCAATGTCTACATCCTGTACATGTCCTGTGTGGTATTTGCAGTTTCATTGACCATCAGAAGGCAGTGCATGACAAATTGCATCATTGTTAAGAAAATCAGGGGTATGTGGTCACATGTTCTTCTATGGAGGTCAAACCCTTTACAGGGATTGAACTATGAACTTTTACCTTTTAGACATATGGTGTTTGAATAATATTGCAATAATCCAATGTGTTCTTTAAAACAGGGGTTGCCAACCTTTTGGACCTCAGGGACCACCAAACTCATAATTTCAAATCCTGCAGACCACTAATATGAATTTGACTGATGATGGCTTGCTGACGTTGGTGGGAAAGTGGGTCCCATATTCCAGAGCTGCAATAGTCACAAGACTGAGCCTTCTGGGATGACCAAAGGGCCAGTCCTGTGACTACTGCAGCTCTGGAATATGAGATTGACTTTCCCACCAATGTCAGCAAGCCATCCTGGGGTGGATTTCCCTCCCACACCATTGGTCTTACCTTCTACCGTGTTTCTTAGAAAATAAGGCAGGGCCTCATTTTCTTTTGATACCCCCCCCAAATAGCTAGGCCATCTTTTTGAGGGGTGTCCTACCTTTTTCCCCACACACCTCGCTTGAACCCCCAGGCCGCTTCTTTCACGGCCCAAAAGATCGAGCAACGTGCCTCGCCTGGGTCCCTGCCAGCCAAGCACTGAAGCTCTACCATTGCCGCTGGGAGAGAGAGAGGGGGAGAGGGAGAGGGAGAGAGATCCAATCTAACGTCGGAGGTGGTGATGCCCTCTGTGTGTGTGTGTGTGTGTGTGTGTGTGTGTGTGTGTGTGTGTGTCTCTCTCATACACACACACACAGAGAGAGAGAGCTCCCTCACCCTTCTACCCTCTCTAAGGCAGCCACATTCCTTCACTAACCTGCTTTTCAGATCCATTTGGGGGGGGAGAGAGAAAGAGAGACGGTTTCCTGCAATCCCAAGTAAAGAACGATTGACCAGTAGGAAAACAGGATGGGGGATTTTCCTGCAGACTTTTTTGGGGATTTTCCCAAGGTCTCTGTTGCTTCTGCTTTTGGCTGCATGCAAGGAAAGGAGCAGAAGTCTTTCTTTCTCTCCCCCAAACTCTGCCAGAAATGAGTCTTTGGGACCCTGCAAGGAATCCTGCTCCAAGAGGCTGCACCAGCAAAGACTCATTTCTGGTAGAGTTTGGGGGTGAGAGAAAGAAAGACTTCTGCTGCTTTCCTTGCATGAAGCCAAAAGTCTCTCTCTCTCTCTCTGTCTCTGTCTCTGTCTCTCTCTCTCTCTCTCTCTCTGTCTCTCTGTCTCTCTTTCTCTGTCTTCCCCTGAGACCAGAGCTGGAGATGGTATCCTGCAATTCCAAATAAAGAATGATCTGGTAGGAAAACAGGGTGGGGGATTTTCCTGCAGACATTTTTTGGGATTTTCCCAAGGTCTCTGTTGCTTTTGCTTTTGGCTGCATGCAAGGAAAGCAGCAGAAGTCTTTCTTTCTCTCCCCAAACTCCCCCAGAAATGAGTCTATGGGACCCTGCAAGGCATCCTGCTCCAAGAGGCTGTGCCGGTACGACAAGTTGAGAATAATTTCTGGCAGAGTTTGGGGGAGAGAAAGAGAGATTTCTGCTGCTTCTGCTGCTTTCCTTGCATGAAGCTAAAAGTATTTTTTTCTCCTAAGAATGAAGCTGGAGACGGTATCCTGCAATCCCAAATTAAGAATGATTGATCAGTAGGAAAATGGGGTGGGGAGTTTTCCTACAGATTTTGGGGGGGTGGGATTTTCCCAGGGTCTCTGCTGGTTCTGATGTTTTTGCAGAGACCCTGGGAAAATCCCCAAAAGAGTCTGCAGGAAAATTCCCCACCCCGTTTTCCTGCTGATCGATCATTATTTTATTTGGGATCACAGGATACCATCTCCAGCTCCATTCTCAAGGGAGGGAGGGAGGGAGAGAGAGACTTTTGGCTTCATGTAAAGAAAGCAGCAGAAAAACTTATTTCTGGCAGAGTTTGGGGGAGAGAGAAAAAAAAACATTTGCTGCTTTCCTTGCATGCAAAAGCAGGAGAAAGCAGAAGAAAGAAACAGAAAGCAGAAGAAACAAAAAGAAGCAACCCAGTGGTCAGGCCAGGCTCATGGGGCAAGTGGGGCAAGTTTCCCCCCTCTGCCCTTTCCCCCTCCCCTCACTACCTCATGTGGTTCACAATGTAAGCGATGCAAGCCTTGTGTTCCTATGGGCCATGTGGGTAGCACAGCCTTGTGTTCCTGCACAGCCTGGATTAATTGCTTTGGGGGGGCTTTGGCGGTGTCATTTCTCTGGGGACCACCAAAATTTTCTTGTGGATGAGTGGTTCCCCGGTTGGCGACCACTGCTTTAGCAGATTAACAGAGTTGGAAGGGAGGTTGTAGGTCATCTAGTCCAACCCATCCACCCAAGCAGGAGACCCTACACTTTTTCTGACAAATGGCAGTCCAATCTCTTCTTGAAAGTTTCAAGTTATGAAGCTCCCACAACTTCCGATGTTCCATTGGTTGATTGTTCTGTTTCTCCTTATTTCCAGGTTAAATCTCTCCTTCTTCAGTTTCCATCCATTATTCTTTGTCTGATGTACAGGTGCTTTAGAAAACAGCTTGACCCTTTTGTCTCTATGGCAGCCCCTCAAATATTGAAAGATTGCTATCATGTCTCCCCAGTCCTTCTCTTCACTGGACTAGCCAGGCCCAATTCCTGTAACCGTTCTTCATATGTTTTAGTCTCCAGTCCCCTAATCATCCTGGTTGCTCTTCTCTGTACTTTTTCTAGAGTCCCAATATCTTTTTTTATAGTGTAGTGAACAAAACTGGATGCAGTACTCTAGGTGTGGTCTTACTAAGGCTTTATAGAGTGGCATTAGTACCTCCCTTGATCTTGATTGTATCCCTCTGTTAATGCAACTTAGGATTGCATTAGCTTTTTTGGCTGCTGCTGCACACTGCTGGCTCATATTTAGTTGGTTGTCCACAAAGACTCCAAGATCCCTCTTACAGTTACTGTTATTGAGCCTGGTTTCACCCAGTCTATATGTGTACTTTTGTTTTTTCTTGCCTAAGTTCTGGCATTTATTTAGCAGTGTTGATATCAGAATAATTCAGGGGTGTCAAACCTGCAGTGTCATGGAGGTATCACATGACGTGTCAGGACTTTTTTCCCCTTCACTAAACTAGGTGGAAGCAGGGCCAGTACATGATGTATCCAGCCCATGAGCCACAAGTTTGAGAGCCCTTGAATAGTATATACCAGTGGTTTCCAAAGTGGGTGGTACCACCCCCTGGGGGGGCAGTGGGATGCCTTAGGAGGGGCGCTAAGAGGCAAGGGAGCTGGCAGGGGGGTGCTAAGAGGTGGCAGGGGGGCGTTTGAGGTGCCGACCCTGCAGGTTCACTCATTGATTGTAGCACCACTCCAGAGCCAGCGCCTCCAATACGGAAGCGGTGGCACATTACGTGCTGCCACGGCTGTGTTAGATGCGCCGTCCCCTGCCGCCTCTTAGCACCCCTCTGCCAGCCCCCTTGGGGATGCTAAGAGGCAGCAGGGGGGCATTTGAGGCACCAGTCCTGAAGGTTCACCCATTGACTGTAGCACCGCTCTGGAGCCGGCGCCTCCAATGTGGTAGCAGTGGCACGTTATGTGTTGCCGTGGCAGCGTTCAATGCACCATCCCCCTGCCACCCCTTAGTGTTCCCAAGGGGGCTGGCAGAGGGGTGTTAAGAGGCAGCAGGGGGACGTTTGAGGCACCAGCCAGTCCTGTAGGTTCACCCATTGAGGCTCCGGCTACGGAGCTGTGCTACAGTCAATGGGTGAACCTGCAGGGCCGGCACCTCGAACGCCCCCTGCAACTTCTTAGCATCCACAAAGGGGCAGCAGAAGGGCACTAAGAGGCAGCAGGGGGTGGTGCATCGAACACAGCTGTGGCAGCATGTCACGTGCCACCGCTTCTGCATTGGAGGCACCAGCTCCAGAGCGGTGCTAGTCAATGGGTGAACCTGCAAGGCTGGCACCTCGAACGCCCCTCTGCCACCTCTTAGCATCCCCAAGGGAGCCAGCAGAAGGGCACTAAGAGGTGGCAGGGGGGGATGGCGCATTGAACGCAGCCGTGGCAGCATGTAACATGCCACCACTTCTGCATTGAAGGCACCAGCTCCAGAGTGGTGCTAGTCAATGGGTGAACCTGCAGGGCCAGCCGGTGCCTTGAACACCCCTCTGCTGCCTCTCAACCCCCCTCTGCTGGCCCCCTTGGGCGCTGGCCCTGCAGGTTCACCCATTGACTGTAGTAATACTCCAGAACCAGTGCCTCGAATGCAGCAGCACGTTGGGAAAAGCCACTGCCACCACTTTCCGAAAGTGCCACCGCAGTCGCATTCTGTCTGTCTGTCCGTCTGTCAGTCCATCCATCCAAAAGGTCTGTCTGTTTGCCTGCCTGCCTACCTGCCTTCCTGCCTACCTACCTGCCTGCCTGCCTGTTTGTCTGTCTCTCTATCCATCCATCCATCCATCCATCCATGTTCAAAGCACCACCCCCACAGGCAAATCGGGAAAGTAGAGCAAAGCCAGTCTGAGAGGGAGGGGGGAGGGAAGGAGGGAGGGAGAGAGAGAGAGAAAGAGAGAGAAAGAGAGAGACCTGATGCATCAGATTGAATGAGGCCTAGTTTAGACTGAGGGCCTTTTCCACATTGAAACATCTTTGCCAGCACATTGAAACCTCTTTGCCTTCTATTAAAGGTTTTGTAGATGTAACATGGTCAAGACTGTCAGGTAGCTCTTACATTTTGTTGAGGCTTTAAACAGGAGCCATTGGACCAGATCTCCACCGTAAAGATTACTTTTCCCCAATGTATTACAGTGCCAATTCTGAAGAAGACAAAACCAAAATGTATTGGTAAATTACAAGGAAGAACACACACACATACACTCCCTTCTAACCTTGCTGGAGCAGGTGATTGGACTAGAATAGATATCTCATTATTTTTCTTCTCCCTCCCTCCCTCCTTCTTTATTTCTTTTTCTTTCTGTCCCTTCTTTCCATCCCCCACTCTTTCTTTGTCCCTATTTCTTTCTTTCCCTTTTCTCTTTATTTTTTTCCTCTCTTTCATTTCTCTCTCTCTTTCCCTCTCTCAGGCTCATCCCTTTGGATCAGGGGTCACCAAACTTTTGGACCTCAGGGACCACCAAACTCATAATTTTAAATCCCAGAGACCACTAATATGAATTTTGACAGACGGTGGCTTTCTGCAATTGGTGGGAGAGACAGAGAGAGAAATCTGATCCAACCTCTCTCTCTCCCTCTCTCTCACACACACAGGCAGGGGTGGGATTTAGGATCCTGATCTAAAGCTGTCAAAACTCTGAAAACTGGTCAAGTAGCTCTGGGGAGGCCAGTCATAAATTAGAACAGTTGCTAAACAACTGGTCATTAAGTGAGGACCACTTGTATTTGGTTTGCCTGTCACCTGATCATGCCCACCCAGTCACATGACCAGCAAGCCACACCTACCCAATCATGTGACCATCACACCACACCCTCAAATTAGGCCACACCCACAGAAATTTGAATCCCACCCCTGGGTGAGGGGCACTGAGGATGAGTTTGTAACACCAAGGGGGCAGTGGACCGAAAAAGTTTGGGAACCACTGGTATATACTGTCCACCTTCCTTTAAGTTCTCAGATGGAGAAATTGCAGTATATTATGGCCCTATATAGGGGATCTTACATTCTGATTGATAAATTAATTAATTAATTAATTAAGCTAGAGCATACAAAACATTTGCTAGACCAATACTCAAATACAGCTCATCAGTCTGGAACCACATTACTTATCTGATATTAGCACAGTTGAGAAAGTCCAGAAATATTTCACAAGAAGAGTTCTCCACTCCTCTACTCGTAGAATACTTTATGCCACCAGACTCGAATTTCTAGACCTAGAAAACCTTGAATTATGCTGTCTTCAGTCTGATCTAAGTATGGTATATAAAATCATACATTGCAATGTCCTACCTGTCAATGAATACTTCAGCTTCAACCATAACAATACAAGAGCACACAATAGATACAAACTCAAGGTTAATAGCACCAAACTTGATTGCAGGAAATACAACTTCAGCAACAGAGTGTTCAATGTCTGGAATACTCTACCTGACTCTGTTGTTTCTTCCCCAAACCCCAAAGACTTTAAGCTTAGACTGTCTACTATTGACCTCACCCCTTTCCTAAGAGGTCTGTAGGAGGCGTGCATAAATGCACCAATGTGCCTACCGTCCCTGTCCTATTGTTTCTTTTATTTTTCTTATATGTACCCATTTCATGTATTCATAACTATGTACTGTATATACTTATACCTATTATCTTATAAGCGATTGACAAATCAAATAAATAAATGAATAAAATAATTCTATATACTTCTTCCTGCAACTCCACTGAATGTCATGACCTGGATAGCTCCTAAATCTAAAGTGTTGTGTGTAATCATTGCATTGGGTAGACCAGGCCAAAGCCACACAAGTCCAATGTTTCCTCTTTGCATTGGGTGAACTGGGCCAAAGTGACACAGGTCAGCCCCTTACATTTTTCAGGAAGGCCTTGTGGCCTGATCTGACCAGTTTGACACCCCTGATCTAGGTAATGTAAAAAAAAAAGAGTCAATATGGTCATGAACATGCAATTGAAATGCCACCATTTTGTAAATGCATGTGACATCAACACTTGCAAAAGTGGTGGCCCTTCAATTAAATGGTTATGATTGTTTACCTCCCTTCTTCATGCAGATGCATCTACAATTATTTTGTAATGGTTTGCTCATGTATGTTGCCCAGAGTCATGAAAGTAGGGTGGATTTTAAGTAATAGCTAATAATGATATCTCAGAATGGTTTGTCTTCAGTTTGGCCTTTTATGTCTCTCAGTGCTAGATTTTTTTCATTCATCTATTGAAATAGACTTAAGCTCCCAAAGTAACTTGAGAGAGTTAGTTTGATAAAGTGGTTAAGGCACCAGATAGAAATTGAGTTGCTGAGTTCCAGTCTTGCCTTGGGCAGAAAGCCAGCTGGATGATTTCAGGCCAGCCACTCTCTTTCAGCCCTAGGAGGGAGTCAAAGGCAAACCAATTCTGAAAATGGGGCCCTGGTGGCAAAGAGGTTAGAATGCAATATTGCAGGCTAACTCTGCCCACAGTCCAGAGTTCAATCCTGATGGGCTCGATGTTGACTCAGCCTTCCATCTTTCTGATCACTGGATATTCATGTTAGCTGTAGGTCTGAGGGGAAATTGAGGTGCCTTAAAGTCTTAATTAGAAGACCTTGCACTCTTATATGTATGGCAGGGGTGTCAAACTCAAGGCCCAAGGGCCGTATCCAGTTGGTAGGGTGCTTAGATCTGGCCCATGGGATCACCTTGGAAACAGCCAACCCATAGTGCCTCTTCTTGGGAGCCCATTTTCACTGGCAGAGCACTTGGCCACCAAAGCTGCCCCCGAGGTCAAACACAAGCCTGATGAAGCCCTCAATGAAATTGAGTTTGACACCCCTGACATATGGGGTCACCAGAAGGCTCAGAGAAAGTGGAACACCTTACACATCAGAGTGTGTGGTGGTAGGTGAGCATTCTGAATTCTGTAGCTGGGACATCTCAGATGCCTTCTGTCAGGGCTTTGACTATACACCCCCATTTGAAGTTGTCACCTTCAGCTGACTGACCAACATATTGGAGAGAAAATGAGAGAGACAAAGAAAGACAGAAAGGAACATTTTGCACATCAGAGTGTGTGAGTATCAGACGAGGCGAATTCTGTAGCTGGGACACCTCAGAGTGACTCTGATGCCTTCAGCTGACTGATCAACATTTTGGATAGAAAGCAAGATTGACAGACAAAGAGTTATGTGTGTGTGAGAGAGAGAATGCCTGCACAATTATCTATATAATTAAACTTAAAGGGGAAAAAAAGGAAATATGTGTAAAAACTGCTGGTTTATTTCTATTGAAATGCAAAAAAACCCTCCTCTCTCAAAAACAGTCACTGCAGCAAATAATAACAGTCATATTTTGAGAGATGTACTCAAAGTTAATTACTATTTTATTTTGACAGCAAGTGTTCTTTTGTATTCAGGTTTGGTCTTAAAAAAATAATGTAGCACTTAGGAATGAAGATGCAGCATAGCAAACCAGTACTTGAAGCCAAGATGGAGAAGATCTGCACAGCCACCCTGTACTTCCCTTTGGTGCTCAGGTAGGTGGGTACAAAGGAGATCCAGACACTGCAGAACACCAGCATGCTAAAGGTGATGAGCTTGGCTTCATTGAAGGCCCCAGGCAGATTTCTGGCCATGAAAGCTACAGTGAAGCAGATGATAGCCAGGAAGTCCATGTAGCCAAGGGCAAGGTAGAACATGACAACAGAGCCTTGATTACATTGCAGGATGATCCCTGCAGATTGTGAGTACATGTCTGACTCAGGGAATGGGGGAGAAGTGCCCAACCAGATGCTGCAGAGGACTATTTGCACAACAGAACAAGAAATGATGATGGAGATGGCCAGGCTCTTCCTGAGCCATTTCTGTACTTTATTCCCTGGTTTTGTGGCCAAGAATGCTAACACCACCATGATAGTTTTGGCTAAGACAGTTGAAATGGCAACTGAGAAGATGTTGCTGAATGCTGCTTGTTGGAGAAGGCAAGTGGCTGTCTTTGGCTGGCCAATGAATAGGAAAGAGGTCAAGAAGGAAAGAAAGAGAGAGATGAGGAGGATGTAGGAGAGATCCCGATTGTTGGCTTTGACTATAGGAGTTTCTTGGAATTTAATGAAGATTCTCAAAATTAAGCTGGTTACCAAAGACAGGAACATGGTAAGGGAAGCCAAGATGATCCCTAAATTTTCTTGATAGGATAGGAAAATTTCAATCTTAGGTATACAGTCATTTTGGTTGATATTTGGATGCTGATCTGCTGGACATTTGGTGCATTTTTCAGCATCTGAAAAGAGAGGGGGGGATTTAAAAATTTTCATTTCTCAAGAGATGCCAAGAAAATTTTTAGTGGTTGACCAGTAAAGAAGTCGAAGGGTAAGAAATGTCCTTCCCGGTATGAAAGCCAAGCTTTCTCATATCTTTTGTTAACCTGCATCCAATTTAAATTCCAATATTAATTTTATATCTCACTATGTAATAAATATTAAAAGAAATTGTTCTTCTTTAAACCAGGATTTAAAATGCCAGTGAAAACAGCCCATCCTTAAAAGGTCAGGATCGAGAGTCTTCCCAAATACCAGATCTTTTACTTTGGTGTCACCCACCATCAATGGTGGAGATGGTTCCTTCTGCACAAGGAAGACAGTCATAGCAACAGATGGGCCTCCCTTCCTGAGCCACCTTCATGAATCCAGGATGACAGCTTTCCACACACCTGGAAGGAGGCAGAGGCTGAGGAAAGAGGAAAAATACACAGAAAATGAAATTATTTTCAGGAAACTGGCAATGGCAAAGGGGGGTGATCTCCAGTGTGACTAATTAAACGCCAACAAACAATCTGAGCAGCAAACAGACAGACAGTAACAAACACATGCTAGTCCCAAAAACTTTTTATTTTATTTCAACAGCTGTGAATTATATGCATTCATAGCCCATAATGAGTCCCAAACAGTTTATGAATAGTCCAACACAAATCTTCCACAGTCCTTCTGGATAAGGCTGATAAGTGCACACCTTTATCTCCTTTAGCTGCCAATGACTAAATTGCCAATTAGCTGTACAAGGCCAAATGGAGCACAAGTCAACATGGAGCTTCAGACTCTAAACGAACCAAAACAAAGTTGCTTCCTTCAAAGGATCGTGTCCCTTTGCTCCTCCTTTATATCTTATGGGAGGGGCCAATCACCTCCAAGGCTTACTCCCAAGTTGCCCCTTTTGTCTTAACTGTTCTTGCCTTCTGGCAGCTCTGCAAAAGCACACACTGGGAACAGGCTCCCTCTGTTCCTCTGCCTCACTGTCAGATTTTGAGGGCTCCAGAGTCAGCACATAACTCCCTGTTTGGCCCTGGCCCCATGTCTGTGTTGGATGCAGATCCCTCATCTGAGCCCTCCACAGGCTCCAGGACTGGACTCTGTTCCTCCCCACTATCTGACTCTGCTGCTAGCTCCACAGGCCACCTGTGAACCACAACAGTGTGAACTATGTTATCTGCATGACTTACTCAATCAATTTTTAGTTCCTCAGATTCAATGAAAATTGAAGGTGGTATTTTTCATGGTCAGCTGATTAGCTGATAAAATTGCTCTAAGTTTTTATTGTCAAGGATCAGTTGAAATGAAAACTAAAAGACAACCTCCCCAAAGAATTTCAATCCTGTTTTCACCACCTTCAGTAGAATAATAATAATAAAATGATTCTCACCTTATTCAGCATTTCTTTCTGTGCAGCACTCTTCTGGTCAAGGGTAAACTTCAAAATGTGAGCTGCCCTTTTTTCTATACTCCCAAATTTCATTCTCTTGACAGACCTATTAGGGAAAACAATCCAGTTCACAATATCCAGATCAGCACTGAGATGTCCTTTCTTTTCAAAATATACTCCTTCTATGGAATTATTGTGAAACTGAGCGTTTTGAAGGAAGGAGTGAAGCTGGAAAAGACAGGAAAAGGAGAATTATAAAGGACTTTACATTCTTTGAAAAGATCCTTGGTCTATATATCTATAAAAGAAGAGACAGACATCACAATCTCTGGAACTAAAACTACAGTATATTGTCCACTTAGCTTTCGTTAGCCTCTGCTAACATTGTCAGAGTGTAAACCTACCATTGAAGAGATAGCTATACCCAATGGTGGCTCAGTGGCTAAGACGCTGAGCTTGTCGATCAGAAAGGTTGGAAGTTCAGCAGTTCAAATCCCTAGCACCGCGTCATAGAGTGAGCTCCCGTTACTTGTCCCAGCTTCTGCCAACCTAGCAGTTCGAAAGCATATAAAAATGCAAATAGAAAAATAGGGACCATTTTGGTGGGAGGGTAACAGCGTTCTGTGTGCCTTTGGCATTTAGTCATGCTGGCCACATAACCACAGAGACATCTTTGGACAGTGCTAGCTCTTCAGTTTTGTAACAGAGATAAGCATCGCCCCCTAGAGCCGGAAATGACAAGCATGTATATGCGAGGGAATTTTTACCTTTGTATTTATATGAATATCTCTGTTCAAAAACAAGGTTCTCTTTTGAGTTTCCAATTTGAATAGCAGACTATTAATAAGCACAGGAGTAACAGTGCTAACATTGTGGCATTCGGAAAAGACTGAGCTGAAGTCTTCACTCCTGTCCATGTTTCCAGCAGGAACACAGACTATTCCTATTGATACGGTCCTATTCCTATTTCTTGACAGCCGGCTATAAAAGGGAGCTGTCAAATGGCATCAGCTGTTGTCCGCCAGCTGGCTGCCTTGTTAGCGCGGCAGCCGCAGCAACCCTTTATTGTTACAATAAAGTAAAGCTGAAGTTCTCTCCGTGTTCACCTCAGGTTATTCCGCCGCTCTACAACAAACATATTGTTTAAATATGTTGATTAGAACAATGATTATAAAGGACAGAGGTTTCACCATCTGGTCATGTTCCCATTCCTAATGCTATATCATAGTAATGCTAATATACAATTGCTCTAAAGGGAAGGAAACTAATTGTTACACATCATAGTTTGCCCACTGGCTCTTTGTATCCAGAATGAAAGAAATTCACCAATGAAACTTGTCTGATAGGAAAAAAATACCTGCCAAGCTTTCAGCCTTGAAGCTTCCATGCTATTTCTCTCTGATATCTTGGATGTGGATATATACACTGAATTTAAGGCCCTTCCCAGCCCCCAGATGGTGTTGTAAACGAGATAGCTGTCCAGAGCCAGGATCTGATCAATCTCCTCTTTCCTTAGAGAAACTAGATCTTCTCTCTGTTTGCACCATCTCCAGACTTTTATCGAAAAGGAATCCTTAGCAAATGAACATTTATAAAATCAATATAGATTTGAGAAAGAGATTAAAAGCATCATAGCTCACCCATTTCCTTTTCTGTATCGAAAAGGAAAAAATGGCACCCACATATTTAAAAGAAAGTTTAGCATACATTAAATCCAAAGTGAGATCCCACTGAGCTGAGGTGATCCAGACTTTTTCTAAAAAATCTTGTTGAAAACCTTGAATTACTGTTTCTATAATCAGCATTCCAATCCAGAACGAACTCATCTCTGGACTGTAAACAAAGACATTGACTTGCCTCCACTTGTAATATTTTTTGAATGTTAAAACTATGTGATGCACACTTAGTGGAACACTTTGATATATAACTGTGCAAATGCCATTCCTTAACATTAAAGAAGACATTGCCCTTCTGAACTTCTCCCCCTGGTCAGTTTCTGGAGCAAGAAGACCAACTAAGGTCCATTTGAAATGAAGGAGAAGCTGGACCATCCCTGGGTACTGGACTCCTTCAGCAGGGAGCATCGAGTAGAAGAAAGGAAACTGAGTTTTATCCTTCAGAATCTGGGAAGAAAAATTGTAACTGATCTGAAAGGAATGGAAGACAGTGGTATTTTAAACTGAACAAGCAAGATTCAATTCTTAATTTTTTCACGATAAAATTGTATGTTTTTTATTTGATTTCTTTGATTTGTCAATCACTTACAAGATAATAGGTAAAATAATAAATATGAGTATGTATACAGGAAATAGGTATGAATAAATGGGGACAATAGAACAGGGACGGTAGGCATGATGGTGTACTTATGCATGCTCCTTACAGACCACTTAGGAATGGGATGAGGGCAATAGTAGATAGTTTAAGGGTAAAGGAGTGGGGGTTAGAGGATGTAACAACAGAGCCAGGTAGTGCAGTCCAGGCATTGAAAACTCTGTTGCTGAAGTTGTACTTTCTGCAATTGTTTGGAGCAGTTAACATTGAGTTTGTATCTGTTGTGTGCTCCTGTATTGTTGCGGTTGAAGCTGAAGTGTTCATTGACTTGTAGGACATTATAGCAGACAATTTTGTGTACTACGCCTAAGTCCAACCACAGGTGGAGTAGTTCAAGGTTATCCAAGCCCAAAATTTCAAGCCTGGTGGTGTAGGGTATTCTGCTGCGAGCAGAGGAGTGTAGTACTCTTCTCGTGAAGTACTTCTGGACTCGCTCAATTGTACTAATGTCTGATATACAATGCGGATTCCAGACAGATGAGCTGTATTTGAGTATTGGAATGCCCTTGTTAGCAATTCAGTATTACCGGAGGAGAAGCTTCGTAAGATTAGATTACAACTCTTAATGCTTTTTGAAAATGCTTTTGCAGTGAGCTCTGGTGCCTAGGTCATTTGATATGAGTACTCCAAGGTCTTTGATAGAGCGAGGGTCATCAACACAGTCATATCTGCCTAGCTTGTATTTGGTGTACTGGTTTTTTTTACCAATGTGTAGAACAAAGCATTTGTTGGTTGAGATTTGGAGTTGCCAAATGTTTGACCATTCAGACACATGATCAAGGTCACTTAAGAGCAGTAGCATTGTCGGCAGCGTTGAATAGTTTTACCTCATCAGTGAAGAGGGCACAGTTGCTTATAAGGTGATCACAAAGGTCATTTATGTAGAGTATCAAGAGTGTGGGTCCTAAAATGCTACCTTGAGGGACACAGCTGTTAACTGGTGCAGGGTTTGATAGGACATTCCCTTCTTTTACTATTTGTTTGACAGGAACACAATAATCCACTTATGAAGGGATTCTCTTCTTCATTGCCAGCAGAAGATCTCTGATTTAAAGTTGCTTGAGTGAAAAATGTCTTCTAAGAAAGACATACCTGAGGGATTTTGTAGGTTCCCAACAAAGTTGACATCTGGATGGAGATGTCAGTCTCAGCCCCTTCCAGAACAGCCACTGTGTTTCTCTGCCTTCCACATCTGTAGTTGGGAACATTGGCCTCTCCATCAGAAAGCACGCCCAGGATCCAAGGATCTGAAGTCATTTCTATCTTGAAGAAATTTTCATAGATGTTATAACCCAGGGTGATGTTAGGTAAGAAATCAGCATTCTGGTTGATATCCTTGGAAGCATAAAGAAAGGGCAAAAATTTCCAAAAGTTTTTATATCCCTTTCTGCAGATATGAACATATAAATGTGTGGTGGTCTCCCATGGAAAGAATGAGACACAGAGGCTGGTATACTCGGGATGGGAGTCTAGAGCAAATTCTAGTGCCCCCTTTTATTGAGAAATTTGTACATAGTAAGCATTCACATTGTGGATTACAATAATTAGATATAGCACACAGAACTGTTTACCATTGCCTGAGCTGCTTAATTGTTTCTGGTGTTTGCTTTTAATTTCCTTGCTTATCTCAGTGACCCTTAGGCAAACATGTATGTATAAGGTCTTAGGCTAATCATTACCCAATACTGAAGTCAAAGTTTATTCCCACATCTCCCCTGTTTTAGTTTTTTTGATGATCACGGATGCCTCGGTAGCTTTTCGCCATCTGCAACAACAGTTCTACTTCCGTAGGCTTCACCCGACACATTCCTAAAAGTCCAGGGAGACTTTGGATACAACAGCATACACAAAGAGAAAGTATAAAAAGCAATATCACTCCAACAATTAGGTGACAAATCCATTAACCATCTGGCAACCAGGACCAAAGTGCAGACCACACGTCCAGTCCCTCATCCTCCGATTGTAATGGATTCTCACTCAGGGTTTCTTCCATATGCTGTATAGTAGCTGTAATGTTTGGAGAATAATCAGAGATATACATGCAACAATGTGTATGAATCACAGCGCAAACTCCCCCTTGCGCTGCCAAAATAGTGTCCACCGCATATCTGGTTTGCAGGACAAAGTCAAGGATTTTTCCTTGCTCTTCTTCAAGCAGCTTTAGAGTTTTAATGGTGTCTTTCAACATAGTAACTGTCCAATTGTTTAAACGATGCAAATCTCTATAGTTCATCATGACTCCTAAAGGAGGAATAACTCCCCTTGATATCTGTGTCCAGTAGTCATGATTCAAAACAGAGTTTACTTCCGTTGCGGAACACGCATTGTGGATATGAGCAGTCCCCAAAGATTTTAAAATGACATGAGATGGGATTACTTTCCCAAAGGTGCAGACTCCTTTCCATTGTGCTGGCATGCGATCATAGGCCATCCGTCCACACAGCAACCATAGATTTGCTCCCAGGAGATGGCCAACCGTATTTGGTTCAGCATAGATTAATCATACAAAAGATTCCATTAACATAGCCAAATAAATGGGCGGTGGTGCGTATTTCCCATTTGCACATTTGGGCAGCTGGTTTTCTATCATGATGGGACAACATGTGGCAGGGATAATTGGACACCCATTTTCATTGATCAAAGATATGATATCAAATTTAGAAATATTATGTGCAAAGTAAGTGAGATTTTAAGTTTTCATGTCATCCAGATAAACCCAACTTCCATTGCCAATATCAATTGTTTTGTTACAAAATGGATATGTTCCCAAGTAAGTAATATTCTCTACTGTCTCATTGTGAGTCCAGCAGATACCCGCCCCCTCTTGGATTCTGCTTCCAAGATGCAATGTATTTATGTTACTTTTAGTCCAACTGTTAGACCACATCCCTGAACAACCATAGCATTGTCCCTTATACCAGTCACCTTCGGCCAGAGGTACTGCAACCTGATGTTTTGTGAGTTGGCATGTGCATACATACCCAACAATCAGTTTTATTATGAAGGTTTGCTAGCTTCCCCATGTCCTGGATCATCGTGTTATACCGAACTTTCGGTCTTGGCGTACCTGCAGAAGGGGAGGAAGCAAAATGCCTACACCCCCCCCCCTCAGGGGCACGGCACTGGGCTTTAAAATGGCCAGGCTTTCCACAATTAAAACAATTCCCTGTAGGTTTCATCCCTTTTTGCAATGCCATAGCCAAAGTCTCCATGTTGTAAGCCTGAGAACCCACCACTGCACATGCCTTTAACAGATCAGCCAGAGTAACCTCACCTCTAGCCACCAAGGGCTGCAAGATACGCTTGCAGTCAACGTTTGCATTTTCAACTGCCAATTTCAGCAAAAGTTCTTTTGCAGCTTCCTCATTAGAGATTTGCCTGGTAATAGCCAATTGCAGCCTTTCCACAAAATCATTATAAGACACAGATGCTGTTTGCTTAATTTGAGAAAAAGATCGTGCTGGGGTTCCCACATCCTGAATGCGGGACAACGCCCCAAGGACAGCTGCCATAACCACTGGAAATACGTGATCAGGCAAATTAGCAGCTTGATCAGCAGTGGATTCAAACAAGCCTGCCCCATAGATTTGGTCTGGCGTATACAGCCCCCCCGAATTCCTTCCCCTAGTGACAGCTTCCCTTTGGTATTCTGAGTCAAAAACCACATACTGAGTAGAGCTCAATATCATTCTCATTAAATCTTTCCAGTCACTAGGAATCATGCGGGAGGTAGCCAAACTTGTCAGAAGTCGCTTTGTAAAAGGACTTTGAATACCATAATCTTTTACTGCTTTTTTAATTTCCCTAAGAACTGCTAAAGGAATCGGAACCCATTCAGTCTGCAGATTGCCTTGAGCATCCACTTGCCTATTGACTGGAAACAAATTCATCTGGGTAATCTCATCAAACTCTAACTTCCCCTCATTGAAAGCCTGATGCATCATGGCTTGAACTTTTCCCATTTTTGATTGGATTTTATCATCCACTGGAGTAGGCGTTGTTGGAAATGATAAAGCACACTCCAGTTTTGGAGAAGGCGGGTGCAATACAATTCCTTTATAAGGAAGAGGTTCTACTAAAGTTTTTAAAAGAGGTTGTTGCTGGGTCTCTAAAGCAGTCAAAACAACCCTCCAATATATCAAAATTTCAGCTGTTGCCCGTGGCTCTTCATGAAGGATAGTTCCAATTCTCCTCCATGTGTCTAACTTTAAAGAGCCTTTCTCTGGATACCAGGGACATTGCCGCCAGATCTCTTGCAGCAACTCTCTCACATTATCTTTTGAAAGAACTATTTGCTGCCCCCCAGAGGGTTTAAAGATAAAGAAGTTTGTCCTGACTAACTTCAACAGCTCACTAACATGCCGTTCCTGTGGCTGAGAGAGTTTTCCCCCCATGTTCCCTGAAAAAATCCTATTGTCCAGCAATAGTTAAGTACGTACTTTACCTATTCCAGGCGAGGAAACATGGAGGTCCAGACATGTACCACCTGCAGTGGATCACGTCGGGGTCACCACTTGTGGTGGTCTCCCATGGAAAGAATGAGACACAGGCTGGTGTACTCGGGGTGGGAGTCTAGAGCAAATTCTAGTGCTCCCTTTTATTGAGAATTTCGTACATAGTAAGCATTCACATTGTGGATTACAATAATTAGATATAGTACACAGAATTGTTTACAGTTGTCTGAGCTGCTTAATTGTTCCTGGTGTTTGTTTTTAATTTCCTTGCTTATCTCAGTGACCTTTAGGCAGACATGTATGTATAAGATCTTAGACAAATCATTACCCAATACTGAAGTCAAAGTTTATTCCCACAAATGTCATTGTACCTTGTACAACGAAATCTTCAGTGCACATCATAACCATGAAAATAAACACAAACATCCTTCACCCTCCACACACTGAACCGAAACCCCACCCATGACACCACACCAACACCGCACTATATAGCAGAATTCAACAGAGCTCCTGCCCTGGGATAGAAGCTGTTTTTTAGCCTATTTGTCCTCATTTTTATTATTCTGCACCATCTGCCAGATGGTCATAGTTCAAAAAAAGGGTCCCAGGATGAGATGGATCTTTGAGAATATTTTGAACTTTCTTAAGGCAACGGGAACTGTAAAGCTCTTCCAAAGAGGGGAGAGGGCAACCCACGATCTTCTGGGCAATGACCTTCACCCTCTGGAGTGCTTTCCTATCTGTCCCGGTGCAATAAGTTAAAATGCACTCTCTGGTGCAGCGGTAGAAGGTCACCAGCAGTTTTCCATTCAGTGGTTGTTTCCTGAGAAGACTCAGGTAGTATAATCTCTGCTGGGCCCTTTTGATCAGGGCTGCAATGTGAGCATCCAGGTCAGGTCCTCTTTTAGGGTAACGGCCAGAAACTTACAACTGGTCACTTGCTTCCCTCGGTCTCCATTGATAAGCAAGGGCTGGAGGTCTGATCTGTTCCTTCTATAATCCACTATAACCTCCTTGGTCTTATTGGTGTTGAGGACCAAGTTATTGACTCCACACCACAAAAGCAACTGGCCTGTACTGTCCAGACAGTATATAGTTCATTGGGAATTGGGAGCTGTCCCCTTAAGGGAATGTCTCATGGGAAATGTAGTTAATGCATCATGGGAAATGTAGTTCATGTCATGTGGTCCCATCTGTAATCCTGATTGGTCACTGAATTGACCCTTGGTTGGATTGGGGGAGTTGCCTTTCCTCTTGCTTGGACCCCAGCAACGTGCTGGAGTCTCACCCTTTGCTCTATCATTAGGGGATGAAGATCACTATACTTTCACACTATGAAGTCAGCTATGCAAAGATTTGGACATTAGATGAATCTTGGCATAACTGTGAGTTATACCTTGAGGATGCCTTGTGATCCAACAAAGAAACTTTGTATGGAAAGCTTTGTAGAGTTTGCCTGACTGTCTTTATATTCAGCCAGCAATTTAAAGACAGAACAGGGTCCACCTCATCTCAGTAGGCAGAATCACCCCCCCGTGAGCCCCACCACCACCCAGTTCCTCAGACTCCCCCCCGAGCCCTGTCTTTCCTGCCCCTCCTTCCCCAAGTCTGACAGGAGGGGGGCCCACTTGGGGCCAGAGAGAAAGCGGCTCCTCTGCTGACCAACAGGCCCAGCCAGGATGCTTGGAACGGTCTGGACGGAGGCAGGAGGGAAACCCGCTCAGAGTCCCCCGAGTCCCAGCAGAGGGGAAGAAATCGGAGGGAGGGTCAGAGAGACCCCCAAAGGAGGTGGACGGGTCTCTCCCCCTTGTCTTTCCATGGGAACTCAGACTCCCCTGAGGATAGTTCGAAGTTACCCATGGAGCTTTTCTTTTGAAGGCAGGATTAGAAGGGAAGGAAATGAAATCAATAGGAGGAGGACAGGAAAAGGAAGAAGCAGAAAAGGAAGATGGGAAGGAAGTGAAGTCAATAGATGAGGAAGGGAGGAGGAAAGGAATAGGAAAAGGAAAGGAAAACGAATAGGAAAAGGAAAGGGAAGGATAGGGAAGGGAAGGAAAAGAATGAAAAGAAAGGAAAAAATAGGAGGAGGAAAGGAAAAGGAAGAAGAAAAGGAAGACGGGAAGGAACTGAAGTCAATAGATAAGGAAAGGAGGAGGAAAGGAATAGGAAAAGGAAAGGAAAACGAATAGGAAAAGGAAAGGGAAGGATAGGGAAGGAAAGGGAAGGAAAAGAATGAAAAGAAAGGAAAAAATAGGAGGAGGAAAGGAAAAGGAAGAAGCAGAAGCAGAAGCAGAAGATGGAAAGGAACTGAAGTCAATAGATGAGGAAGGGAGCAGGAAAGGAATAGAAATAGGAAAGGAAAGGAAAGGGAAAGAAGGGAAGGAGGATCCCAGAAGGAACCCGCATGGTTGCAAAAAGACTCCGATAACCTGAAAGAAAACAAGAGAGACAAATATCAAAGGCAAAATCTGGGAGACGCAACTCAAGCAGAGCCCCCGTTTTGAGGGAAACCAGGAAATCAGAGGCTCCGAATGAACGAAGCCAAAGGCTGAAAGGAGGAAAAAGAGATTTCTTTCCAAAGGAAAGGGGGGGAGAGAGGGGCTGGGGGGACAGCAGGGACGGTCGGGGCGCCTGGGGGAAAAGCGCTTTGGGGTGGCGGCAGAGCAACAGGGAGAGCCTCCCTGGGGAGGGGGAGGGGGGAGCCCACCCTCTCTTGGGAGGAGGGGGGTCAAGTGTCACCCCCTCCCCCCACTCGCTTCCCTGCCAAGAGCTCCCAACTGCCCCCCAAAGGCTCTGAAAGGACCCCCAGCCTTCTCTGCCCCCCCCAGTCTCTCCTCCAGGGGCGGCGGGGCTGAGCAGCCAGGAGGGGCAGCCAAGGGACCCTCCGCTCCTGCCTTTCGCCCTGGCTGTGGGGCTGAGGGACCCGTGGCTCCCCCCCAGACCTTCTGCCTCTTGGGAAGTCATGAGGGGGAGTCGGGTCCTTCTTCCTCCCAGCAACCCCGGAGGAGGCGAGGGAGCCTCGGGGGCGGAGAGAGAGGAGAGAAGCCACTCCGGGGAGAGAGACCTGCCTTACATTGGGGTTCAGGTGGGGCGGATTCCTCCCCGTCCAACTGCCGTGGCCTCCAGTCACCTGGGCAGCCCAGGAACCAGCCCGCCTGAGCGACAGGAGGACCCCCCACTGCTCCAGGCTTCATTTAGGAGCTGCCTGGCTTGATCCAGTAAGAATTTTCTTTTCTCCCTCTCTTGCTATGGTGGCTCCTTTCTCCCATGCCATCAGGTAATGGTGATTCCAGGAGGGGGGGGGGCTCTTCTGGATCCTTCCAGCCAACCCCCAATGACCATCTGGGTTTCACAGCTGGGACCTCTTCCAGGTTGAGCTCCGCCAACAATTCAGCTGCTGGTACCTCCGGTATCAGCAAAGAAGATTGCCCTCCCATAGCGCCCAGGTCCTCCTGGTCACTCGCTGGAGATGACATGATGTTCAGACCCCCTCGGAAGAAACTGGATATTTTCTCCGGGTGGGCTGGGGAGGAGATTCAGAATAATGTCAGTCGGTGCTCCATTCAAACTCCAAGAAAGAAATACTTAGACTCTTTAGATTAGAGAAAAGATTTCTTTTACTGAAAATGAAGTGGTAGCATCGGTAGGATTCTGAATCTCAGAAATTAGGCAAGCAAATCAGATATACAAACTATGGGGGAATTGTTCCCACCCCCCATAGTTCAAAAGATTTTTCCAATTAAAAGTTCAGAATATGATCATGTGGACATCTTCAGGTGGTGATGAGGCCTCTGTCTGTTGACCTTGACATATTTTGATTAAGGTTTGCAGCTGTGCAGAGAAAAGAAAGCTAAGCGAGAAATCGAAACCTAAATGCAGGAATCTATGCTCCCCCCCTCACTCCTCATTTACACAACACAAGAATGTAACACCTCCAGCTCTCTTCACAGACATTAACTCCCTTCCTCCCCCCATTACTTATGGCAGCCAAAAGATGCAAAGCAGTAGTAGAAGATCTTGAAGGCTGACAATAAGTTGTACAAGATGACTAACAAAAAGCAAGCCCAGGAACAGAATGTAAGAATAGAGGGTTGTGTGTGTGTGTGTGTGTGTGTGTGTGTTGTGTGGTAGAATGAAAGGGATACAAATATAAATAAAGAGAAGGCAGGAAAGGGAACATTTTGTGCAAAAAGAAAACCTCGGGAACGAGAGGAATTCTGGTTGAGACTTTTAGGCAGGACTGTGCTCTTTTTTTTCCTTTCCTTTCCTTTCCTTTCCTTTCCTTTCCTTTCCTTTCCTTTCCTTTCCTTTCCTTTCCTTTCCTTTCCTTTCCTTTCCTTTTTTCTTTTCTTTTCTTTTCTTTCTTTTCTTTCTTTTCTTTTCTTTCTTTCTCTTTCTCTTCTTTCTTTCTTTCTTTCTTTCTTTCTTTCTTTCTTTCTTTCTTTCTTTCTTTCTTTCTTTCTTTCTTTCTTTCTTTCTTTCTTTCTTTCTTTCTTTCTTTCTTTCTTTCTTTCTTTCTTTCTTTCTTTCTTTCTGGCTCCTGGCTCTGCCAGTGCTGTGTTAAGAGCCAGGCGTTGGGTTGTAGAAGAGAGGAGGAGAAACCCTATCTTTAGGAGAGGGAAGACTGTCAATGCTCAGGGGACACAGGTTGGGGATCAAAGCCGTGGAGTCTTCTGGACACTCCTTGATGGGATTGGAATTCTCGGTGAGTCTCCAGCTCCTTTTGCTGGACTTGACCCTTTATTAACCAATCAGAATAGAGCTGGGAGGGTCCTTGGAGGTCTTCTAATCCAACTCCCTGCTCAAGCAGGAGACCCTATACTGGAGATGGGATTCTAACAGTTCGGACCGGTTCTATAGAACTGGTTGTTATGATTCTGCACAGTTCAGAGAGCTGGCAAATTGTGCCCCTGGCTGGCCCCACCCCTCTCCACCCTCCCCTCCCGGTCAGTCTTTATTGTGCCTGCCGGACATCACTGACTGTGTCCTTCCCCACCCAGTCACTCCTGAAGGAATCTTTTCAGGTTCTTTTTCCCTTCCCGATGATCAGCTGTGCTGGGATCCCCCTCGCTGTCTTACTGCTTTGCCCAGGATGCTTCCCTGAAGCCCAGGAGGCAAAAGGGGGTGTGGGATGTGCATGTATGCTGCGTGCCCCACCCTGTGCTCCATTTTGTGTTTTCCTGGGCCCCAGGAAAGACTTCTGGGAGCAAAAACACCCTCCAGGAGGCTTCCCTGTGGTCCAGGAGCCCCCAAAACAAGGGGGTGCTGCAAAAAAGAAGCCACACCCACCCAGCCACACCCACATTTGAATCCCACCCCTGCCCTATACCATGTCAGACAAGTGACTGTCCAATCCCCATTGATGGACTTACACCCTCTTCTTCATCAAGTTGCCTGTTGAATGCAACTGTGGGGGTCCCTGGGGTGCCAAAAGGGGCTGGCCTAGCAAACATTGATGATGAAGACATTTTGGACCACAAATGAAGAGGTGGGTGGTGGAAAGCCTGAAAGCTTTCACTTTTCTTTCTGTTTGTTTGTTTTATTCCTTCCTCTAGAAGAGGCCCTCCAATATTCTCCAGTCATCTCTCTCCTCCCCAGCTCTGGTTAATAAGACCCAAATCATTGTTACTGTTGGCCTTTTGAGTTTTCTGATGATGTTTTCAGAAGAAGAAGGAAGAGGCAAAGAGTGGCAAGAAACTCCTGGTCCCAGCCGAGATATTCCAAGATATTCCGATATCTCCTGTCTCCTCAACCTTCCCAGATGCATGGACGCCCACACCAAAGGAAGACATTGCAGCCAAGCATGTGAGTGGTTATCAGGCCCGGCCCAGATTGGACCTTCAGGAAAGATGATGATGTTTTCAGAAGAAGGGGCAAAGAGTGGCAAGCGGCTTCGTCCAGAACCTCCTGGGCACAGTTGAGTTATTCCAATATCTCCTGTCCCCTATGGCCCTTTGCTCAAAAGCTGCAGCAGTCATCTCCTCATCCTTCCCAGATGCATGGACATCCACAAGAGAACCACCCACAGCCAAAGAGAAGGCATTGAAGCCAAGCAGGTGAGCCGTTATCAGGCCCGGCCCAGCTTGGACCTTCAGGAAAGAAAGACTCATCTCCATTTGCAGTCGAGTTGCATCTAGTAAAAGGTATGCTTTCACTAAAGCCAAGCAGTCACAGCGAAAGCAAAGTTAGATCTGAGGATTCCTACATAAACCTGGTAATCTTCCCTTTTTTCTCCCTGGATGTTAGATCGGGGCGGATCGGTTCTCAATGAGATGCAAGACCATTTGAGTAACGTTCAGCTCTTTATTTAGATATAGTTCAGTGCATGTCCTAGGAGCTGCGGCAATCCTTTATAAGAGGTTTGCTCGCGGCTCAGTTACCAATGACAGCGCTTTGAATTGCCCGCGATCAGCTAAGCCAATCACGGGAGATTCTTGGTGCGCCAATCACGGCCGCTCAGTTAGCCAATATGGTTGCGGTCCGTGTGGACCAATCAAGTGTCAGGGTTTGGAGTATGCTAATATAGCACACTGGTCATTTACAATTATGTCCACTGAAGGCCAATCATGCAGAAGTAAAAGTATTCCTTTCAATATTTTAGGGAGGAAGCAGGGGAATCCCATCTCTTTGCTCACTCACGCCAGACCAACGCAACACTCTTCTATCATAACAAGCAAACATCTGCATCCAGTGTCTACACCATTACGTCTCCTTGCTGAATGGGTGTTGCCCACCATGAAACTGGGATGAAAAGGGCAGAGTTGGACCATGAAAATTAAGCAAATGAACTTGGATTGTTCTTGGTATAAACAAGTGATGGATTTTTCCAAGAAGTTCTAGCTTTTTGGTCTTTGGAGCCACCCAAGGAATAAGGCGGAAAGACAAGAGGCAGCTGATAGAAAAAAGCAAAAGGGCCTAGAATGGCAAAATGAGCATGTGTGAGATTTAGTATGTGTTCAACTTACTGCACATTCCAAAAAGATAAAATAGGAGTGGACCGATGATCAGATTGATGTCCATGCTTGAAGCATCGAAAAACAAGGCTTTGTGTATATCTGGATGTTCTTTGGGTGTTGTGATGGTCAGATAGGCTCACAGTTTAGGAGCAGACTGAGCTCACTTTCAAAGGTTCCACTAAAACTTGCGTGTTCTCAATATACACAGCAAACACACCCACACAATATGTCCCCTTCCCAAGAATGGGGACAGACCCACCATGGTGCACTCAAAATAGAAAGGGATCAGGATACGTTTTAGGATGGGAGACTTCTCCTGTAGCCCCTGGACCTAAACCCAAGACAATGTTTCAGAGATTCCTTAGCTCAGGTGTTGTACAAAGAAAAACAGGGGCAGTCGGGCCTAAAGAAGGTGCATCCTGTAAAATGGCGTTTCCAGAACCTTCCATCTCCACCTTCATTCCTCAAATGAAACAATGGCATTGTTTATGGAGCCTACCCATCTTCTGGGAAACGCACAGCCTAATTTTTTTGCATGAATTGCTGATCAATTTGAGTGAGCTTCCTGACAATAATTGATTTAGGACTTGTTGGTTGTATTGGCCAAGATTCGGGAGGTTTTGAGTTCTAATCCTCCCTCAGGCAGGAAAACTTCCTGGGGGACTTTGAGCGGATCACCAGGAGACTTTTGAATTCCAGTCCTGCCTTAGTTCTTATTGAATTTGGGGTGGGAAATTTGGAAACATTTTCTCAGATTAATGTGAGATACTAAAATTTGAGTTTCCTAGAGTGTGAGAAGGCCGAGTGTCCAATGTTGTGGGTAGTGATGGAAGAAAGTGAAATTGTGGGATAATCGCTGTGGTGGGGATCATTTTTTTTACTACTGGTTCTGTGGGCATGGCTTTGTGGGTGTGGCTTTGTGGGCATGGCAGTGGAAAGTTACTTCAAAAGCCCATTCCTTCCTTTCCTGACTAACCTGCTTTCCAGCTCCATTCTCCTGTGCATGGCAACCAATCCAGCCGATCAGCTGGGACTCAGTGGGAGGCAGAGAAGAGATAGGGACGAGGCCATTCAGAGGTGGTATTTGCCAGTTCTCTGAACCACTCAAAATTTCCACTACCAGTTCTCCACAACTGGTCAAAACCTTCTGAATTCCAACTCTGGATAAACCCCTCTTCCATGTGGCACAAAGCCACAAGTCTCGGCCTTCTTCTACTGCTTGTGCAAGAACCAGAGGGGATTTGTGTGAATCTTAGACTGACCTTCTTCTGATCCACCAGAGCTTTTCTTATCTCCTTAAAATGGAATTTGCAAAGGGATCCTATTCACAGTTAGGAGCCTTTATGAGACATAAAAATTGATTCCCAATTGATCACCAATCTCTGCGGTTGGACAGCAGAGCAGCTTCCATGGGTGCCTCTTCTTAGAAACCTAGAAGCCCCCCCCCCCCACATTCAGCCCCTTCTTGGACCTGGATGAACATTATGCAGCATTGGAGGTTTGTGACCTGGTCAATGATGCGGCTGCCTTGAGACAGTATCCCTGCAACCTCCTCCTGGGAAGAGTCAGAACGTCCCATTTCTCTGGACATCTTCTCCAGCCCTTCACAGATGAGACAGGCTTGCAGGAGGAGCAGAGAAATGCTTTAGGTACAAATTGTAGAGTGGAAAATTAAAGAGCCTGAAAACGGCTATTTTATTTCTCTGGTTGATGAAAGAAAAAAAATATACAGTGGAAATTTCTTTACACACTTCATTTTTTTATTTCCTTTTTTTTTTTTTTGCTGTGCATACAATCCCAAACTGAAATCCCAGACAGCTGTTCTGCTGAATTCTTTCTGCAAAGGAGGTTTTATCAGGAAATCAAGAAAGACTCATATAAGAGGGATGAAGATTTCCCTCCTCAGCTGGGAGCCAGTCAAGCATGGCATTTCACATCATTCTGGCATTTTTAGGAAGAAGATCAGGCAACCAGGCTGGTGTTTGGTACCACAGCTTCCTCCTGACCTCTTTTCCTACACATTCTCTCACCACCCACCTACCCACATGTTTACCTGCTGTAAGTGGGAACAAGTGCGTCAATCATTTTTTATAAGGTATCATATTCAGTAGCTGTTGCTGAATTCCTCTGAATTTTACAGTGGTCTCTTTAGCAATATTTATTGAGATGCAAGAATTCCAGTCGTCCAACAATTCCCCATTTTGTAACATACAGATATCATTTTCTTTGACTCCTGCATACTATCAAATTGGAAATCAAATAAAAGAAACATTAACAATTCTTCCGCTATCATAATGATGTAATATGTCATGTTTTTACATTTGTTCTGGTTGAGAGATGCTCCTTTGTGTTCAGCTCTGGCCTCAGAAAGATAATGTAGCACTTGGGGATGAAGATGCAGACCAGCAGACCAGCACTGGAGGCCAGGATGGAGAAGACCTGCACAGCCACCATGTGTTTCCCTTTGGTGCTCAGGTAGGTGGGCACAAAAGTCACCCAAACACTGCAGAAGAGCAGCATGCTGAAGGTGATCAGTGTGGCTTCGTTGAAGGCCCCAGGCAGATTCCTGGCCACGAAAGCCACCGTGAAGCAGACAGCAGCCAGAAAGCCCATGAAGCTGAGGGTGACATAGAACATGACAACGGCCCCTTGGTTACATTGTAGGATGATGTCTCCAGGCTGGGAGTGGAGATCAGAATCAGGGAAGGGGGGAGAAACTCCCAGCCAGATGGAGCAGATAATAACTTGGACACCAGAAGAAGACAGGATGATGGAGTTGGCCAAGCTCTTCCCCAACCATCTCTTCACTCGGTTTCCTGGTTTTGTGGCCAGGAAAGCCAGCACCACTGTCATGGTTTTGGCCCAGAGAGAAGAAACAGCAATCGAGAAGATGATGCTGAAAACTGTTTGTCAGAGAAAGCAGGTGGCTTTCCTTGGTTGACCAATGAAGAGAGAAGAAGACAAGAAGCAAAGTAGGAGGAAGACCAGGAGGATGTAGGAGAGGTCCCGGTTGTTGGCTTTGACAAGGGGAGTTTCTCGGTATTTAATGAAGACGATTAAAACAAGGCCTGTGGTTAGGAACAAGAATAGGGCAAAAGAGACCAGGATGATGCCCAGAAGATCTTCATAAGACAGGAAGGTTATCACTTTGGGGATACATTGGACTCTTTTTTTATTTGGGAATTTATCATCCGGACATTTGGTGCATTTTTCTGTATCTGAGAAAAAAACAATAACCCCATATTTCTTTGTCCTTTGCATTTCAAGATATATTGGACATTCTTTTGGAACAAGTGATTATCAGGAGCATTTTCCGGGATGGATTTATTAATATTTCCAGAGACAAAAAATAAGTCTTATCACTTAAAAAATATATATAGCTACAGTATATTTTTGATAGGCTATGAAATTGAGGGAAGCTTTGGACTTGAAAGATTTCCTTTGTAATGTTCAGAATATTGATAGGAACCTCCATTACTAAAGGAAAATAATGAATCAATTAATCTTTTTAGAGAAACTTATGTGCAAGATGGCAATTCTTGTCATACTTGCCTCAGACCTGGCTGGCAGATCAAGTGACTGTTGCAAATAATTTGGAATGGCCTTTGGAGCAGTGGTGATACGGGTGCAGATACATAGAGCCATACCTATCCATGCTGCCACATTGTGTATCTAGTACATCAGCAATACCTTTTCAGTGTTCCTCAAAGGGAACCCATGTAGACTGCATTGCAATCCTCCTTTCAGGAGGTGGACCTAAAATAATTCCTCATGTTTCAAAGAACTCAGGTGTTCCTGGAGAAGTAAATGTGGAAGGAAGGACACATCCAAGCTAAAAACAAGAAATATTTTCTCTGGCAGCAGTAAAGCTTGTCAAATCTGCCACAGCCACCTCTCTCTATCCAGCCCTTCCTTCGCAGTCTTTTTGCTCTTCTGTTTAGATAAGAAAAGAGGCATTTCAGAAATAAACCAGAAACCAATTCAGCTTCAAAGTGTGTTTTAATTTACACTTTCATGACAATGCTCTGGATGGATCCAGTTCCACCAGGCCTTCCTTTCCTCTGGTGTCACCCACCTTTCTGAATGGAGAAGGTCCCCTCCGGACAAGGAATGCAGTCGTAGCAGCAAACTGACTCTCCTTCTCGAGCCCTCTTGACAAATCCAGGATGACAACTTTCCACACATTCAGATTGAGGAAAGGACTAAGCAGAAAAGAAATAAGACTGCAAAGGAAATATGTGGAAAATGGAGGTAAAAATGGATATTAGACAAAATATTAGATATTAGCCTCTGGTCTTCACTTAAGTAAGCAAAATCTCTCACTATTTCCAAATGGTTAGAGATATAACTTCTGGAAGATTCTTCCATTAGTTCCTCTCTTTTGCTTTTGGCATCTCACATTGCCAAAAAAAAAAAAAAAGGACTTTATTAAATAGAAAAGTCTGGAGAGATGGAACCAGGGGTCAGATTCTACTGGTTCTGTCCAGTTCTATTGAACCAGTTGTTATGATTCTGCGCAGTTCAGAGAACCGGCAAATTGCACCACTAACTGGCCCCGCCTCTCTCTGCCTGCTCCTCCCCTCCGCTCCCAGTCAGTCCTTATTGTGCATGCATGGCATCGCCTGCAGCCTGCTTTTGCCCACTCGCCAGTCCAGCCATTGCTGCATGCCTTCCGCTGTGTCCCTGCCTGATGTCCCTGGGTGAGTGAGGCTCTGCAAGCTCTGGGGCCCAGTCACCTACCTGCCACTGCCGATCACCTTTACCCCCCCACCCCCACTTGCCTTTTGCTGCCACCACCCGCCATCCTCATCCAGCAGGTAAGGCCCAATATCTGCAGTGAATCCAGGTGGGGGCGAGATGCAGACTGGTGGGGACCCGAGCTACATTTCGCTGTACTGCAAGACATGTGGAGAGGCTCGTGTCCTCCTACTGCTGGGAGAGCAAGAGAGTCTTTCCTGGCACAGTTCCGGGTGGCAGAGAGAAACAGGATTCAAGCTGGCTACTTCTCTGCTGCCCAGAGCCACCCATTTCCCTTTTGGAGAGGAAGTTGCAAACTTTTTGCTGTGCTAGGAAAGACTCTCTTGCTTTCCCAGCAGCAGGAGAACATGAGCACCTGTCCTCCGGTACAGTGAAATTTAGCTGGGATTCACCACAGGTGCTGGGCCTTACCTGCTGGGGGTTAGGGGTCCAGGTGTCAGAGGCAAAAGGCAAGGGGAGTGGGAGGGTAAAGGTGACCGGCAGCCTGGTCATACCAGAGTCGGCAACAGGTGTCATCATTTTGAAGTTGAGGGAGAATTTGGGGAAAGAGATGGAGAGTCCCGCAGTGGCCGGCACAGGAGCTCCATTGAGAAGCAGGGAAGTGGCCTTCTGGTGGTCCAACCTGGTGTTCAGGCTGGAGGCGAGCCACAGGAAGTCAGATCACTGAGGGAAAGGGGAACTGCCAGCGGGAGCTGCCCTCTCCTAGAAGAATTGGAACCATTTGGGGTAGTCCTAGGAATTGAGTGAGTCATTCCCTGAGCCTGGTCCTTGCCTTCTTAGCTCAGGGAATGGCCTTTTTGTGCAGGAGGAAGACTGCAGAGGGGGCAGGTTTACATGAGTGACTCCTCAGGTGTCTTTGCCAGATTATTTGGACACATACAAGCGAGCGCAGTTAAAGGCACTGCTGTTGCATGTGAGCTCAGGCCTCAATGCACGGCTCTGTAAAGCCAACACCAAAGAAGTGGGAGATCAGGTGAACCTGTGGTACAATGCTCACTCGGATCTCGGCCGCTCCAGGTCATCCGACCTCAAAGCCCTTTAGGAGCCGCCATTCCCAGGTTTTTACACGTCTGTGCTTGGTCGCCTCCTCTTCACCTTGCTGAAGCGGCTGGCCCTGCCCCTCACCCTCCCTTCCCTCGCCTGGCCTAAGAAGGTGAGGGTGACGGCGGGGGATAGTGAAGCTGACAGGTCCCTATCTTCCTGATTCTCTCTCCCACTCTGTATGTGTGTGTCTCCCTGAAAGCTGTGTCATGGCCAAGCCAGCAAGCTCTCCTTGGCGCTGTTCGCTACTTCCTTCATTTCTTCTTTTTGGAATGCAGACTGGCTGAACAATGATCGCCAGGCCATGGTGGAAGCATCCCTTCGGGCGACCCTTCTCCTCCTCCTCCTCCTCCTCCTCTTATAACTGGCCGTTGTGGCAGGTCTGGGAGGGTGCATGTGTATGGGGAGATGCTCCTCAAGCAAATGCCAAAGCACAGCAAAACCAAGTACGGGGAGGGTGGATGCCCACTTGAGGAGCATCTCCCTACACAACTGCAAAGAGCGAAGAGCGCCAAGGAGATCTTGCTGGCTTGGCCATGCCGCGTCTTTCAGGGAGACACACACACACACACATTCACAGATACACACTCACAGAGAGTGGGGGAGAGAGAGGGGAAGATAGGGACCCGGCCGCTTCACTATCCCCCACCGTCACCCTTACCTTCTTGCACTGCTCCATTTTGTGAACCACCTATCATTTAGTATCTCCTTCAAACTGGTGAGAATCCCACAAGTGCTGGGGAATGTATCACTAAGAGATTCAGGTTTGTTTGCTCCTTGTGCCCAAACTAGCAAAGAAAAAAGGGAATTCTGTTGACCAGGGCCTTGAATTCAGATGAATTGGAATCATTATTGGGTGGAGGTTCTTTTGGTCCCATTGGGAGAGAAGCTTCGTCCTGCTTGGGGAAAAGTGTCTCCTGAAAGGGCTGGTTCATAGTTGGGGAGGTTCTTAAAGAGACCCGACCTGGTCAGACTTATCCATGCCTCTCTTTTACACATGCACGCACAAACACACACACACACAAACGCAAAGGGGGGGAGGAGGGGAAGACAGGGAAAGAGGCAGAATGAGAGAGAGATACAGAGAGGTACAGAGAGGTGAAAAAAGAGAAAATGAGAGGGAAAGAGTGAAATAGAGGGAATGAGAGAAGAGGAAGAGAGAGACAAGAAAGGAAAGAGAAAGAAATAAAAGAAAAAAAGGAAGCAAAAGGAAGAAAATGGATAGACAAAGAAAGGGAGAGATGGAAGTACGGGACAAAGTAAGAAAAAGAAAGAAAGAGAGGGAGGGAGGAGAAAGTGAATGAGATATATGGATGGATAGATAAATACATGGAAGGAGGGAGGGAGAGAGAGGGAGAAAAAAGGAGAGGAAGGAAGGGCACAAACCCTGGATTCAGAACACTCTTTGAAGCAGCTCAGCAATCTAGGACTGGGCTGCAAGGGATCTCGGAGGTCATCTAGTCCAACCCACTGCTCCAGCAGGAGATCCTTACAGAATCAAATAGCAGGGTCAAAAGGCTGTGTGCACATGTGTGTTTGTGTGTTTGTGTTTATGGTTGTCAAAACTCCAAAACCAGGTCAAGGAGCTCTGGGGAGATCAATCATAAATTAGAACACTTGCTAAGCAACTGGCCATTAAGCGAGGACCACTTGTATTTGGTTTGCCAGTCACATGGCCACATGGCCATGCCCATCTGATCACGTGACCATCAAGCCACAGCCACAAATTAAGCCACTCCCACAGAACTGGTTGTTATAAAATTTGAATCCCACCCCTGGATGGAACTGAGAAAAGATTTCAGCATTAAGTGATAACCAGCCGGTTCCTTCTCATGACCCCATTGACATGCATTTCTCCCCTCTTCTCACACCCTTAATTTTAAGTTTTGATATCAGAACAATCTTGATAATTCCAGGTGAACTGAAAGCCTTGGAGCTGCTTCCTAGGAGCAGAAGGCCCATTGCTCCATCCCAGGGAGGATGAAAGGGAGGCATGGAGAGCTCTGGCCAGGTCCGGCCTCCTTCAGAGCCTCCCAGATTCAGGAGAATGTGGAGCTTCGTCGCCGCGATACAGCTGCGATCTCGGGGCTCCGAGATCACAGCTGATATCTTCGCCCCTGGTCGGTCCCAGCAGACCTAAACCGTCTCGTAGTGACAGTGACAGTAAGGGGCGCGTTCTGTAGATTCCGGGGACATCGCAAGTCCCTGGTCGATCCAGAAGAAGCCCTTTTGCCAACGGCTGCATTAGGCTGCTGAAGCTCGGACAGCTCCGGAAGAATGGGATAGAAAGAAAGTGTATCGGCTGGTGAGGATCTTTTTTTTTTTGCTTGGGACTTAAGAACACTCTAATATGAGAAGAAATCTGTAAACTTATTGACAGAATTTGATTTAGCAGCGTTTTTTTCTAGTAATGTCAAAGTGAGGCTTGGCTTTTTATTTTTACTTGTTTTTTCTTTACTGAATTTCTATTGCGATCTAGCTAATCAGACTGGTTTTTTTCTTTTATATTTTTATATTTACTTGCTTTTTCTTTGCCTTTCTGACTGTTTATATTTTTTAAAATAGAGACTCCCTTTAATTTTTTTAAAATATATATAAATATACATACATACTTTTTTTTCTCTTTTTAGGCTTTTTTCAGGGGGGAAGAAGGGGGAGTGGATTGAAGAAACTTTGTAACACTGCCAACTAGAGGCTTGAAAAATATTCTGTTTGAAGTTGAAAAACTTTTGTTTGAAAAACTTTTCTCAAAGCTACTGGAAATGATAAGATAGAGGAAGAGTACTGGAGGATGTTTATACAGGTGCTCTTTGGAACTTCTATTATTAAATGAATATCTGAAGTTTGGCTTTGAAATTTGTGAGGAAGTCAAATAAGAGCCTTGGATAAATAAAAGGCAGTGTGTGTCCTTTTTTTTTTTTTTTTACTCCTTATTAATTGTTTCATCCCTCCCTTCCAGCCCCACACTATTTTGTAATATTGATATTTTTATTTTTTTATTTTTATTATATCTCATTTTTATTTTTTATTTTTAAAGGGGAAAGCCTCAGAATATTCTTTTTTTTTTCTTGCCTTTTTTTTTCCCCATGGGGATGTTTGCCTTTTGATTTCTATTTTTGACTTATTTTTATGGTTTTTTTTTTTAATTTTCTGTGGTTTTTCAATTGGATTAAGGTGGGAAGAATTTGAAGAACTCTCTTTTTCCTTTTTTTCTTTTCCTTTTTCTTTGCTTATTATTTTTTGATATTATTGGGTTTTATTTTGCTTCTTTTTTTCTCTCCATTTTTTAATTTTTACTTTTGAATTATATTTGCGTATTTTACAATTGGATTAAGGTCTTGAAGAACCTGAAGAATTTTTTCTTTCCTTTTAATTTTGGGCTTTTTATTTATTACTGGTTTTGTTTTTCATTTTTTGTGGTGTTTTCCTTTTTTTAAATTGGATTATATTTGGCTACCTCACTAATTGGATTGAAAGACCCGGAAGACCCTGAGTTATTGAAATGAGAAAGAAAATTTTACCTTCGGGCATCTCAACTTCTGCTCCTGTCTCCCTATCATCTGGAGGACGACTCTCAACAATGGTGAAGCAAGACAAAGAGCAAGTGGATTTAACGATGGTTATGCAAGGAATACAAGATCTTAAAATGAGTATGGAACAAAGAATGGAGAGTATTGACCAAAGAATTGGAAAGATGGATGAGAAAATTGAAAATGTTCAACAAATGATGGTGAAACATGATGAGAGAATCAAAAAAAAATAGAAGAGAAAGACAGGCAAAGAGATGATACAATTGGGAATATCGACAACAGATTAACAATGGTCGAACAAGAAGAAAGTGGGATGTTGAAGTGGGAGATGGACAGGTCAGAATTTTATCTTAGATTCCAAAATATCGAGGAAGAAAAAGGACAAAGCTTGGCGGCAGTAATGATTGAAATTCTGGCTGGAGTCTTGGAAATAACAGAGGAAAAGATGATGGATGGAGTAGATGAGATATATCGAGTCTACACAAGATATGCGATGAGGAACCAATTACCAAGAGAGGTCCATGTTAGATTTACTAAAAAAACTATTAAAAATCAAATATTACAAGTGGTAAGAGAGAAGGGGTTGAAATATAAAGGCAAAGAGATTTTGATCTTAAAACAAGTACCTAGAAAAGTGAGAGAGATTAGAAGAGAGTATCGATTTTTGACTAAAATGCTATTGAAAAAAGAGGTGAATTATAGATGGCTGATTCCAGAAGGATTAATGTTTACTTGGCAAGAACAGAGACACAGAACTGATTCAATTGCGAAAGCAGAAATGTTTAATGAGGAATTTTTCGAAAGAAGAGAAATGGAGACAGAAAAAGAAAAGATTTTAATGGAATTTGAAGAGGATCAAATGGAGATGGAAAAAGAAGAAGGCGCAATAGGTGGACAAATGGAGATCAAAGAATAACGTGAAATAAGATCCACGAGAGCTGTTAGACCTAAATATAAAGCATAATTATGGGGGGAAAAAAAACTGATTTCCATGAATATAAATGGACTGAATTCAGCTATCAAAAGAAGGAAAACTTTTTATAAATTAGAGAAGCTAAAATTTGATATAATTTGCTTACAAGAAGTACACATTAAAAAACAACATGAACAATTATTGATACGACCAAAGTTAGGGAAAATATTTACTTCTCTGACTCATTGTAAGAAAAGAGGAGTGGTTTTGTACGTTAAAGAAACCACTCCAGCCAAATTGATTTATACGGATGAAAATGGAAGAGTATTGATAGTTGAAATAGTGGATAATAATATAAAAACACTCTTGGTTGCAATTTATGCCCCAAATGATAAACAAGAAGAATTTTATAAAAAATTATATATGAAAATAATTGAACTGGACTATGTTAACATACTTATGATGGGGGACTTTAATGGAATTGTAGACAATAAACTGGACTATACAGTAAAAACAACACGACAAAATAGGAAAACTCTCCCTAAATCCTTTTTTAAAATGACAGATGAACTGAGAGAAAGAGATGCTAAAACTCAACAATATACTTTTTATTCAAACAGGCATCTATCGTGGTCCAGAATAGATATGATTTGGACATCAACAGAATTATTATCTAATATTCAAGAAATAAATATTGAAACAAGTACATGGGCAGACCATAATCCAATGACAATTAAATGGAAAGGACAAAAAAGAAGATCTAGATGGACATTAAACAATACTATTCTAAAGGAAAAAGATTTTACACAATGGATGGAAAAAGAATTGGCCTTTTTCTTCAATGAAAACAAAAAAGAAGATACTTCAATACAGAATGTTTGGGATACAATGAAGG